>ML379905.1:53583-113675 GCA_005239525.1 Nicotiana knightiana | reverse complement strand
ATATATATATATGCTCTCATTCGTCATAAAAAGGATTATGGCTCTTCTCCGATTTCTAATAATATCCCGTAATGTCATGTTTTTTTCTCGCTTCATGTCTGTTTTAATCAGCTAAATTATGATACTTAATGGAGCAATTAACCGGCCAAATCTTGGTTTTTAGCCCTTTGAAGAGGAAGATTAAGCTAATCCAATTAAGAGTAATGCTATATTTGTCTAAGCAGCAACCCATTTAACCCAAATTTCTAAGATAGAAATCTTCATATCTCTTGTTGATTATTAGCACAAATTTCGCATCAGCCTCAGATTGTCCATAATCCATGCGCAGGCAAAGGCCAAGAAGAAAGACATTGTCCTTTGAGACAATTTTACAAATACCTTGCAGGGAGATTGATTCATTATGGATTTTTTTTGACACAAATTTTGCCAGAGTTTTCATAATTTCCAAACTTGTAAATATATTTGAATACCACAATTAGGACTTTTACGGTGTCGAAAATTTTTCATGTCATTAGTGTGCTGATTCAAACCTCTATAACCGATCTTTCGAATTCTTGATTCGAAGTCCATCTTTATCTTCAGTTTAATTAATTTATTTGTCGAGTAAGACTTCACTTTCTAAACCCATTTACAGTATATTGTCCAAATATATTTTTATAAGGATATAATAATAAGTTTTGTAGTGTGATTAAAGTATACAAAACTTGTAGTTTTGAAATTCTTTTTTCTTGTGTCTGCTCCAAGTATTCAGTTCTCGGCTTCAATTTTCTATTTTTTATTTTTTTAGCTTTGGTTGGTATTCTATCAAAGGATAAATTTTTGTTTGTTAATATACTTGTTTGCTATTCAGGAACTAAGTTAATGTATTTGAAAGCTTGATTAATTCGTTGATTTGTAAGCGTTATATATAACAAGAATTTAGCCATGGCTAATATACTAATAGCCTGTTTGGTCAAGGTTTTTTTGGGCCAAAAGTATTTTTTTTTGGCCAAAAATACTTTTGGTCAAAATTTGAGGTGTTTGCCCAAGTTTTTGGAAGGAAAAAAAAATGTTTTTGAGGAAAAGCAGAAGCAGTTTTTGAAAAGCAGAAAAACTATCTTATTTCCAAAAACACTTTTCTGAGAAGCACTTTCGAGAAAAATACACTTAGAAGCAGTTTTATTTATGCATACGATGTGGAAAAAACTCGATAACGTAGCTATGGTGCTGATGTAACAATTATTAATTACTCATGTAGGGGAAATATCATTATAGTTGGACTTATTCAAAAAGGGGTGCCTATAGTATATCTTCAAAGATGAAATTATCATCATGCTTTATGCACATGACTAGTAAGATGAGAAAGATTAAACGACGTTGCTTTAGTTAGCTTATCAAAATCCGAAAAAGGGTCAAATATACTCCTGCACTGTGAGAAAATATTTTTAAATATATTATTCGTTATACTTTGTATTTAAATACGCCGATGAATAATATTAGTTTAAATATATTCGTCTTCTCTTATGATTGTCCAAGATGAACATCTAATCTTATGTGGCATACATTTGATAAGGTAAATACCACGTGACATGTATCCCCTCCCCTCTGTTTGACTTGTTGTTTGTTTCGCTCTAACTTACTTTTCTGAAAGCATTCACACGCTATCAGCGCAGACCCATTCTTCTCTTACATGTTATTAGCAACTTGTTTTATTTACTTAATGAACACAACAGGATACAAAGTTGGTATTGGTGCTCTTTGACTGCTGCTTCATATTCTTCTCGTCAACATCGACAATGACGCACCTTCTTGGGTCAACCCACGTGATGGATTGCTCAAAGCTCAATCTTTTTATCTTGTATTTGCAACGATTTTCAAGCCTGCGTTATGAACATTGTTAGGCAATCTCAACTCTCTAAGAGGTAAATTTTGACCCTCTACATGGTAAGATTAGGGGATAATCCAATGGATAAATGATCTCAATTTGAGTTGTGTTTACCCTAAAATTCGGATAATAATTAAATTTATATTATGGTTTTAAGGATATGATTTCGCTCAACACTGATTGATAAATACAAAAGTAAATGACAGAATTGAATTATAAATAAATCAAACCGGTGTTCGAAATAAAGCTCCAGTCCTCGAGTCAAGACACTCTCGAACTGATAAGTGCAAGAAACAGTAAAAAACGGAACAAACTGATGAACAATAATGTAAATGAAAAAGAAAGAGTTGATTTGCTATAATTTCTATGAATGATGATGCCTTACAAATAATGAGAATTCCTCTTTATATAGCAGGGGAATTCTACTTATGGTATAATTCTAATTACAGTAAGAAATCACATAATTAGCTAATTAACCACTTCTGATTTGATCCGTTCCAAGATTTGCGCTACGATCCTCGACCAATCACGGATGACTTGGTCTTCTGTTACTGAGCTATCTCTGGCATTACTCGGAGTCTGTCTTCCTTGGACTGGTACCATGGTTCACCATCTAGTTCTACTTCAATTGTATTGCAATAACCATGTTGATCCTGAATTTGAATTTCCAATGGGCAATATGAGTATTACCCGGATATGGAAGCATTGAGGCCAGGGTGGCAAGGCATCAGCTAATTCATTGTGAAACCTGGGAATGTACCTGAACTCGATGGACTTGAACCTTTTGCCAAGATCTTCCACACATTGTCTATATGGAATGAGCTTGATATCTCGAGACTCCCAATCACCTTGAGCCTGTCGAATAAGCAAATATAAATCTCTCGTCACCAACAATTCGTGCACATTTAAATTTATTGAAAATAAGGCTAAAACATATGAATAGGTGGATCCTGGATCAAATAACACTGATGCATCTCTACCACCTACTGAAATAGTACCTTTGATCACGGCATTTGAGGCCAATGCATCTGATCGGGCCGGAATAACATAGAATCTAGCTGGACCACCAGATGACTGACCTCCGCTAGAATGAATAGGGGCCAACAGAGCTCCCCCTGCCTGGCCTCCACCTCTGGGACGACCTCTACTAGTCTTCCCTCCACCTCTGGGTGGACGAACCGACAATGCCGAGAATGTAGGCTGATAGCTCTGCTGAACGTCCTTGCCCCGAATCCCGGGACAAGTCCTCCTCATATGGCATGGATCCCCACACTCATAACATCTAGCTGGTGGCATGGCCTGCTGCCTTGAAGAAGGACCCTGGATAGATAGGGGACGGTAAGAACCCTCTGGCATGGCACTGAAGTAAGGACTAGAAGACCCCTGATGACCGGAATACCTGCTTGAGGAAACCTGAATGGCTGGTGGACGGTAGGAACTCTCTGGCATGGCGCTGAAATAGGGCCTCACAGGAGCACCACAGAGAGGTGGTGGAGGAGCGATATGAAGTATTTTCCTTGAAAACATAACGTCCGAGGGTGATGCCCCCCTCCCCAAGTATTCGAGGTTGATTGTAAAGAAGCCTCGGATACTCTAAGTTTGCACGAACAATGGTTGCCTCGTTAAAAACTTTGCCAGAAAACCCATTTAGGATAAAATCGGTCAAAGGGAAAAAGAGTGCAATGCGTGCTTTCAGGCCTAAGGACTTCATGTTTGGAGAGAGCTTCAGTGCCTCTTATCGAACACCTGCAATAAGTTAGTACAAAACATAAATGAAAAAAGAGAAGGTCATACCTTAACAATAATATAGTTTGAGGAGTGATACGTTCCAATTATTTGGAAGTTGTTCGCCGTTCATCGTGCCAAGCTTGTAGGATCCCTTTCCGATAGTTTCGAGGACCTGATATTGTCCTTCCCAATTTGGGCTGAGTTTTCCTTCATTTGGTCTCGATTATTAAGGGTTACTTTTATCAGAACTAAGTCCCCGATTCTAGCGAAGGTTGCCCCTTAGATAACAGTATCTTTCGATGCGTTGCTTTTGTGCGGTCATTCGGATGAGGGCGGCTTCCCATTTTTTATCTAGTAGCTCGAGGCTCGTATTCATAGCCTCATGATTTGACTCTTCTGTTGCATATCGAAACATGGTGCTGGGTTCCCCGACTTCGAACGGGATCAGAGCTTTGGCGCCATATACTAAGGAGAACAGTGTTGCCCCCGTACTGGATTTTGACGTCGTTCGATACGCTCGAAGGACTTCAGGAAAAATTTCTCTCCATTTTCCGTAGTGTCGTTCAACCTGTTCTTTAGATTTTGAATGATGGTCTTGTTTGTTGACTCGACCTGCCCGTTCCCACTAGGATGGTATGGCGTCGATAAGATCCTTCTTATTTTGTGATCTTCAAGAAACTTTGTTATCTCGCTGCCGATGAATTGTTTTCCATTGTCGCATACGATTTTGGAAGGTATCCCGAATCGGCATATGATTTGATACCAGATGAAGTCTATAACTTCTTTTCTCTGACTTTTTTGAAGGCATGTGCTTCAACCCATTTAGAGAAATAGTCAGTCATAAATAAAATGAATTTAGCTTTACCTGGGACCGATTGCAAAGGGTCGACGATGTCCATTCCCCACTTCATGAACGGACATGGGGACAAGACTGAATGAAGTTACTCTCCGGAATGGTGGATCATTGGTGCATGCCTTTGGCACTTTTCGCATTTTCGAACGAATTCGTTAGTGTCTTTTTCCATATTGGCCCAATACTATACTGCTCTGATGATTTTATGAACCAGTGATTCGGCACCGGAATGATTCCCACAAGTACCCTCGTGAATTTCTCGTAGGACATAGTCGGTGTCTCCAGGTCCAAAACACACCGCCATCGGTCCATCCAACATCCTTCTGTATAAAGTTCCAACTTCGGCCAGAGTGAATCCCGCTGCCTTTGTTCGTAGAGTCCTTGATTCCTTAGGGTCCGACGGGAGTTTCCCGCTTTTCAGATACTCGATGTATTTATTCCTCCAATCCCAGGTTAGGCTCGTGGAGATTTCGGCATGACCTTCTTTATCACCGACTTTGAAAGTTGTACGACAGTCCCCGAGCTGATTTCGTCGTCTTCGACCGATGACCCCAAGTTTGCAAGGGCATCGGCCTCACTGTTTTGTTAGGTACATGTTGTAAGGTCCACTTGTTAAACCGATGTAATGTTACTTGCAATTTATTTAAGTACCTCTGCATTCGATCCTGTCGAACTCCGAAGGTTCTGTTGACTTGGCTTACCACCAGTAGGGAGTCGCATTTGCCCTCGATGACCTCTGATCCTAAGCTTTTAGCTAGTTCAAGACCTGCAATTATGACCTCGTACTCAGTCTCATTGTTAGTCAATTTAGATGTTTTGATAGATTTCATAATTGTATTGCCTGTGGGCGGCTTCAAAGCAATGCCTAGCCTGGACTCCTTCACATTCGAAGTGCCGTATGTGAAAAGGGTCCACACTAACAAAAGTTCCTTTTCGACCTCGGGTACGAGGGATGGCGTGAAGTCGGCCACGAAATCTGCTAAAATCTGAGATTTGATGGCCGTTCGGGGTTGATACTCGATATCATACCCACTGAGTTCGACGATCCATTTGGCCAATTGGCCCGATAGTTCGGGCTTATGCAAAACATTACGAAGAGGATAAGTGGTTACCACACATATTGGGTGACACTGAAAATACGGTTTTAGTTTCCTAGAGACACTTATTAGAGCAAGCGCCTATTTTTTTAAGTGTGGGTACCGGGTTTCGGCCTCGCCTAAAGTTCGACTAACATAATAAAAGGGAAATTGCGTACCTTTCTCTTCTCGAACTAGGACACCACTTAGCACGACTTCCGAGACTGCTAAGTATAAGTAGAGTTTTTCCTCTGCTTTTGGAGTATGAAGAAATGGGGGACTCGAGAGGTACCGCTTCAATTCTTCCAACGCCTATTGGCATTCCGAGGTCCAAGAAAAGTTATTCTTCTTTTTAAGCAGCGAGAAGAACCTATGGCTTTGATATGAAGACCTCGAAATGAATCGGCCTAAGGCGGCTATTCATCATGTCAATCTTTGTACGACCTTAATACTGTCCACGACTGTGATGTGTTCGATTGCCTTAATTTTATCGGGGTTGATTTCGATTCCCCGATTTGACACCATAAAGCCGAGGAACTTGCCCTCGAAGGCACATTTCTCGGGGTTGAGCTTTATTGTATTTTCTCAATATGTTGAAGGTTTCCTGCAAATGTGTTAAATGGTCCTCTGCGCGCAGGGACTTTACTACCATATCATCAATATATACCTCCATTGATTTGCCTATGTGCTATTCAAAAATTTTGTTCACTAGGTGTTGCTAAGTAGCACTATCATTTTTTAGTCCAAAAGGCATTACGTTATAACAATATATGCCATACTTAGTGATGAATGAAGTTTTTTCCTAATCCTCCGGGTTCATTTGAATTTGATTGTGTCGCGCCCCCTTTTTTCTCGCGAAATGGGGTTTCGACATTTTTGGGACAACTCCTTCTTTTTGGGATTGGGTAAGGGATTAGAAGAGTCGCCACCTAACGGATTAGGGTGCATTAGGGCAGCTAGAGCAATTAACTCATAAACCAGTTTGCATCACCAGAGATCGGGTAAGGGCTCAAATTACCTCAAGGGGAAGGTGTTAGGCACCCCTCGAGGTCCACAACGGTGGGTCCTAGCCGAACTTAAATTAAGTGAATTAGTCTAAAAGGGGAGGAAAACAATTTGGACAATACAAGTACTATAAACGGGATTAAAGGAGGGTCCTAGGTTTTTTAGCCTATAAGATCATTCCATGCAATACTTTGTAACTTCCCCAAGTTGAGGTGTTACTCATAGAATTAGCGCACGGGCTATCATCTCCTTTACTACCCAATTACTATCTTTCAGTTGTTACCTAAGCGTTCTAATAGCTTCTAACTCGTTCCTTATGCGTGCACTACCCGTCCTTTACCTGTGGACCTGGAGGTTTTAGAACCTCTATTTAAGGTGGCTCTAGACTGACCTATGTTACTTAAAAATGAGAAATCTAAGCGACAAACAAAATAAAAATAGGACTTTCACGTAAGGAAACAAATAAGGGCTCACATCGACCTCCACACATAAGCAACAAATGCACGCAATTGAATCAACAAACTTTGTTAATTTTAGAATCCTATAGGCAGGATATCTATATGAGCAGAAACAGAATGTAGACAAACAGTTTTATTAAGCGATCATTGAGACATATTTGTTTGCCTACTGATTTTATCAAGCATGAATCTGGACACTTCCAGGCAGCAAATTGTCATAATCTTTAGGCCCAGAATCATTAGCAACCCTTACAGATTTGCCTAAGTGATAGCCAGAATTGGTCAAACTCATAATTGATTAACGGAACCCTATAGGCATGGTTTCTACGAGTTTATTATAGACCTATAACATGGTTTCTAAGTGAACTACTGATTTTAACTCATAAAGATAGGTTTATATTCCTTTTAAGTCCTATAGGAATGCTTGCTAATTGCAGAATTGATTTAAACCCCTTTAAGCGTGATTCATAAGTTGAGAATGATCTTTTATTTCCTATAGGCATGATTTCTAAGTTGAGACTGATCTTTTATTTCCTATAGGCATGATTTCTAATTACTGACTTGATTTAAACCCCTATAGACAGGATTTTCCTTTCATCCTTTCCAACTCCTACGATCTTGTCACAGTAGGTTCTCAAATGTACCTTTGGGTCACCTGTTCCATCGAACATCTTGAACTTAGGAGGTTTGTAACCCTCCGGCAGTTCCACATCTGGTTGAATGCACAAATCCTCATAATTCAAACCTTTGATTCCTTTGCCTCCTTCAACACCATACCCGGCTTGTGAGTTTCTTGAGCTCTTCTTCCATGTTCTTAATGAGCAAATCATTTTCGGCGGATTCCAATGTATATGAGATTTTCTGAGCGGATTGGGGTAAGGCTTCCACGTATATGGGGTTGTTTTGGTGAATTCCAGGATTTCAGGTGTAGTGGTGATCATTGGTTGAATTTTGAGTATCGGGGGTAGGCTGAGGGGTATTTTGAGAAGTGTGATAAGTGGTTTGTGGACATTGAGTCAGGAGATGCTGATGTTGAGGAGGTGTAGGTATGGGTAAAGTATTTTGAGGAGGGGTTGTATATTGGTGGGGTATGTGAGGATTCTGCGGGCATTGGTTGGGTGTATTATGAGGAGGTGCCGGGTTTTGGGTATTTGGATGGTTGATATCTGGGACATTTAGTATGAGGGAGAGGTTTTCCAAATTACGGACCTGCTCAAGCTCACCCTGTACTTCAAGTATCTTCTGTTCAAGTCGCGAAACCAAGTCATTTGGTGCCGGAGTACTCTGACCATCAGAAGTTTCCACATTCTCTGCATGTGTGGGGTTGTCTTTTCTGATGCCACTCATATCGTCCATCTTAGATTTCCCTTTGCCTTTTGATGCACTTGGAGGAGGAGGGGGTGGAGGGCCTCTGGATCTGGTGTGGTAAGTTGATGATGCCAGTATGTGTGAACCAACCTTAGGGTATGGGAAAAAAGAAAGAAAAATAAAAGGTAACCAAGTTAGTGAGAGTTCTGAGAAATGTTTGCAGTATTTAAACACATTTTGCAGGAATGTAAATTCGCGTCCTAATTTGGGAGCCTTGTTGTGCATGAGGTACGCCTAGCGACAAGTAGATTTGGAGAATTTTAATGCCACTAATTTCCTCATTTCATTAACCTGATAAATAAGATGAATCTAAAACGACAATAAGGTAAGTCACTAATGGCACCTGTCCTTATTACAATCGAAAAGCAAAAACGAATAAGCCTAATCTACTTGGTCCCAAAAAGACCTTCTCCAGGCCCGGTTCTCTTGGCTCCATCGATCAGGTTCCCCAGGTCGCGCATGTACAGCAGCAGGTGTGCCCTGACGAGATTTCCTTCTTCGATACGTTCAGCATTTTGGCAGTCTGTGACTCTTTTCCTCATCTTCCGTTCCAACTCCATCAGACCCTCCTCCAAATATTCTAGCCTTTAATTCGATCTGGTAGCCATTTATCTCCATTTATTGATTGATTCCATATTAGTCTTGTGTTGTTCTAGATGATCAGCCTCGGACTCGCGAACTCTTTTGCGCAGTCTGTTATACTTCACCTGAGCTTCGACAGCTTTATCTATGACTCTGTTTCCTCGATCGACTGGCTCGACTATTCCTGCTATGCAGTCCTCCAACCACGATGGGTAAAAGTACACATGCCCTGCGTGATATCGATCCGTCTCGATGGTTTCCCTTTCCAAAATAATCTTCAAGTGCCACATATGTTGAGCTTCACATTTATATGGGATGTCATCATCTTGGAAATCCGCCCTGTAGTGACTTATTTTGGAGACTCGTAGTATAATCTGTTTTCACCGGCTTATCTCGTGACCCTGATAGTAACATGGGTGTGTATACCCCTTAACCCGATCAATACTAAGTGTGGAGCGTCCCTAGATTGGATGATGAACTCATTGGTGGGGAACCACTCGAACATCCAAAGAACCTGGTCCTCGGTCAAGTTGTTTAAAAATTACACCCATTCCATAGCACTCTCCGGCTAAGCAAATGTGTCTGGGATAAAGGTCATTCTCTTGGGGTGATGAAAGGCTATGTGATCGTTTCACGACCTTCTTGGAAAATCTTGGCGGTATGAACTCTCTGGAAATGTTCTAGCAACTAAATTTGGAGTAGCAAATTAAAACCCTCGAAGTGTTTGAACCCCTTCTGGCAGCGATCCAAGGCCCGATACATGTCTCCTATAATCATAGGGACAATAGTATATGTTTGTCCCTCAATTCCCCCATTAAATATTTGGTTACCATGGCCAGTCTGGTGTGAACTCAGTCTTTTTTGCTGGGAAACACTATCATACCTAAGAAGCAGACGATAAACACGAAAACCTTGCGATGAATCCAACCCAAGGAAGTGATAGAGAACTCGTAATGGAAGATACAATAGGATTTGCTGTGATCGTATCGCTTATAAATAAAGTCAAAGGGTACATAGGACTTCTTCAGACGCACCAAGTCGTCATTCTTTTTCAAACCCATCATATTCAGAAAAGCTCCGGGAGTGCGATTTTCCGGCACCAATAATCCGGGACTGTCCTAAGGTAGTCCAGCGAATCCCCATATTTCCTCCAAAAGAGGGGTCATTTCTGTGTTGCCAAAATGGAATACGGCCCGTTCTCCGTCCCAGAACATAGTAGCAGCTTCAATCAACATGTTATTTGGTTGGATATCTAATAAGGAAGGTAGGTTTCCAAGGACTCTTTTCACATGATTTTTATCACTTTATGGAAGGTCTTCCCACCAATCTAGCAACGATGGTGGTATGTCATGGACCATGCCGAACCTGGGGACTTCGTGCCTCATTTTATGCAAAACAAAAAAGAGTTAGACCATTTCCCCCTCCAGATTCGACTATTTATACATTAACGATTAGCATATTGGCACTTATTTCTCCAAAATTAATGCACAGATCGTGGTTGCATCCGTTGGGATTATGGAAACTCTGGTGGACTTTGGACAAGGCTTTCCTTAAAGGGTTATTATTTGGACAACATATTAACCCAGGCTAGGTTTGACCATGATGCATGTACAATTATAATCAGAGTAAGGTTTCTATAGAAGTCTAGACTGGTACCCTCAAGCGGACGACTTGAGGGGGAAAGGCACGAAACCATCGACTGCACCGCTAATCGACTAGTTTTACCGTAAATAAGCCTTTCCAAATTCAAATAGGGTGATATAAGAAGAGCGTAAAAACTTATTAAGCGTTGATATGGTATTAATTACGCACGAGTGGAATATGATGTTGAGCATGATTTATGCGACAGAAAATAGCACGTTTTCACGTATTTGCACGATGGAAAAATGATAAATGCGGTATTTAATAATTGTAAAGGTAGTTAAGAAATTAAACAAAGAGACAAGTCAGTTTCCATAGTAAAGAGTATAAAACAAGAAAGAGAAATCGTAAATAAATGAAGATAGTCAAATAAATACACATAAAGTGGAAGGGGAAGGGATATGCAAGTATTGACGGAATAATAAAGGCATGCTTAAAGACTAATTCACAAAAATCAGGTTCGTTATGGTAAGAGCCTAGAAATATCCCCAGTAGAGTCGTCATGCTGTCGCGCCCCCTTTTTATCACAAAATAGGGTTTAGACAGTTTTGGGACAACTCCTTCTTTTTGGGATTGGGTAAGGGATTGGAGGAGTCGCCGCCTAACGGATTAAGGTGTGTTATGGCACCTAGAGCAATTAACTCATAAACTAGTTTACATTACCAGAGATCGGGTAAGAGCTCAAATTACCTCGGGGGGAAGGTGTTCGGCACCCCTCGAGGTCTACAACGGTGGGTCCCGACCAAACTTAAATTAAGCGAATTAGTCTAAAAGGGGAGGAAAAAAATTTGGACAATACAAGTTACTAAACGGGATTAAAGGAGGGTCCTAGGTTTTTTAGCCTATAGGATCATTCCATGCAATACTTTGTAACTTCCCCAAGTTGGGATTGGGACTACGGACAGAGATCCGGGAGCTTTCCCCCTGTACTGCATTGACAAATTCTGAGTGGTGGACTGAGTTCCGGTAGTTTTATGATTGAGGAGATTTGAATCGAAAGATATAAATATATATATTGAAAAGTATAGCTGAAAAGAAATTATCTCCAGGAAAAGCTATGTCTAAAAGACTTCTTTCCGAAAGTAAATTTGAAAAACATTTGTCTTGCAGAATGATGATATTTGAAAGAGCAGTACTTGGAAAAATATATTTTGAACATTACGTGTTTTGATGATATTTGAAAGAGCAGTACTTGGAAAAATATATTTTGAACATTACGTGTTTTGATGATATTTGAAAGAGCAGTACTTGGGAAAAATGTATTTTGAACATCACGTATTTTGATGATATTTGAAGGAGCAATACTTGGAAAAATATATTTTGAATATCACGTGTTTTGATGATATTTGAAAGAGCAGTACTTGGAAAAATATATTTTGAACATCACGTGTTTTGAAGATACTTGAAAAAGCAGTATTTGGTAAAGTGTATTTGAACACCCCGTATTTGAAGAGACTATGTTATAAAGATTTCTCTTTATAAAAATATATAAATATACATTCAGAGAAAGTATGTTTCAAAGAAGAAATTTCTCTATTCCGAAATGATTATATCTTTAAAGTTTTCAAAATGAACTCACGATTTAAAGGTTTTCACTCGAAAGTTTGACCATTTTTATTGAGTCATTGGCTAAGGCATGACGTGAATAAATTGATGTAGTGCTAAGTTGCTTGTGTTTTTGTTAGGTTGTAGTTCCCGCCATTTGGATTGCATCCTTTCCATTCCCTTTGCGAATTCCTATTATGTTGTCCGTTGATCGTGATTATTGAATTTTCTTCCGTATTATTCGATCGTATTGTTAATTACATTGAGAAATCTTTAGATAGACATTTTGGTTCGGTCATTTATACATCTTGCCTTTTTCTTATTAGACCGGTGGTGTCTTGACTGGTCCTCGTCACTACTTCACCGAGGTTAGTCTTGATACTTACTGGGCACCGCTGTGGTGTGCTCATACTACATTTCTGCACATTTTTGTGTTCAGCTTCAGGTTATTGTTGTTGGTAGCTGCGCAGATTGTTGCTGAGGAGACTCAAGGTAACCTATTGCTGCGTTCGCAGGCTTCGGAGTCACCTTCCTATTTTATTTCTATTCAACTTTACTTATTCCTGGACAGTTGTACTTAGATTTGATAGAAGAATTTCGTAGAGCTTATTACTTGTATTTGCCAGGTTTTGGGAAATTGTAAACTCTGTCAAGAATTATATTTCAAATTTTTTGATAACTCATTTATTATTGTTTTTGTTCAGTGGAAATGTTAGGCTTACCTAGTCCCTAAGACTAGGTGCCATCACGATACCCAACAGAGGGAAATTTGGGTCGTGACAGTTAATAAAGATCCAACGTCGAGCCACCAAAGTTTTCATCTCCAACATCGACAAAGACAATGATCGAGGCTGGATGGTTCGGTTCGTCAAGGTGAAGACCTCGGACTTGATTCCGGCTTAGAAGATGCCATTCCCTGAGAGGTGGAATATGAAACGTAAGTACGATCTCGATATTAGTTTCTATTTGTTACTTTTGCTTATCCGCTTTCTCTTATCGATGCTCTTTTTAGATGTAGCCACTGCCTGGATGCCTGATGTCATCCCTGACCTTAAGAACTAGGTCAGAGACCTAGTCTCAACCTCAATGTACGGTGAACGTTCATGGAGCGACTTATCAATGGGCCGATGGGAAGCCAAAAATCACGGTAAGCCCTTTTATGTACTTGATAGTTTTTTAAAACATTCTTTCCACGTTTATTCAATTTCCTTTCCTGCAAGCCTCGATAAAGATGCAATCATGAGGCCCCCATCAAGTGAGGAAGAGGCTTCCACCCCGGTCCCGAGGTCGGTAAAGGAGGAGAAGAGGAAGAGGACCTCGGTCTCTAAGGATCTAGAGCCCAAGAAGAGAGGGGCTCGTAAGCCCAGGAAGAACATTATCCTTTTGACCGAATAGTCAGTTCGAAGCCTGAGGGAGGAAGATGAAGAAGAGGAAGAGGAAGAAGATGATTCATGGCTGGTGGCCCGAGTGAAGATGAACACCGAGGCCCCAAAGGACACTGAGTCGGTGAGGGTTGAAAAAGACTCCGCCTCGATCCGAGGGGGTCTCAGAAAAGGACTTGGGCGAAGTCCCCGAGTTGTCGAAGATTGAAGATGCCTCATGCCGAAGTGCGCAAACGGCAGGCACGGCTGAAGAGGCCGGTCCCAATGCCCTTTGAGATGAAGAGAATGCCCCAAGTGACCTACTTGGGGCAACAACAATTGGAGACTCTCCTTCGCTTCCTTCTTCTCTGAGGGGATGATTCAGTAGTCTCGGGCCTTGAAGAACCCTTCCATAGAAGGAGCCTACGGAGGACCCCTTTCGTTGTTATTGGTGATGACCCAAAAGGTCATCCCGTGTAAATTTAGCTAAAATAGTATTCTGAGGCCCTAAAAAAAAGCCTCCATTAATCACTTCGATCTGCGTGCGCAGCCCGGGCGCGTAGCTGGGAAGCCTTTATGTGGAAATGTGTTAAACAGTTGAATTTTTGATAATTAATTGAATAAAGTCGACTGTGGTCAACATTTTTGGTAAACGGACCCGGAACTGTGATTTGACGGTCCCGAGGGTCCGTAGGAAAATATGGGACTTGGGCGTATGCCTGAAATCGAATTTTGAGGTCCTAAGTCCGAGAAATGAATTTTTAAAGAAAAATTGTTTTCTAAAAATAATAATAACTTATGAAAATAAACTTTGATGTGAAATCTCTGTTACCGGGCACATATTATGATTCCGGAGCCCGAAACAAGTTCAATAGGTGTTTGTTATCTGTAAAATTTGGTAAGGAATGGACTTGGTTTGACGTGTTTCTGATCAAAATTAGAAAATTTAGAAGTTTATGAAGTTTGAGAAAATTCAATAGATTTTGGAGTTTAATTCATTGTGTTTGATGTTATTTTGGTGGTTTTATTACTTAAATAAGTCCATAGGATGATTTTGAAGTCGTGTGTATATTTGGTTTTGAGCCCCGAGGGCTCGAGTGAGTTTTAGGTTGGTGTCGGGGTGCTAAACTTACAAAATTTATGGTTTTGCTGTTGTATCTGGTGTTCAATCTTTTCCTCTCTACGATCGCGGTGTAAAGCATGCGATCGCGATGTTCAATTTGGGAAGGGGATCAATTTTCTCTGCGCGATCGCAAAGAGCTGGGTGCGCGCAGCATGCCTGGCAGCCTTTTCAGCATTCCTGGCAGCCTTTTCAGCAGGCCTGGCAGCCCTTGCAGCCTGCCTGACAGCTTTTGCAGCCTGCCTGGACAGAATGATTGCCTCCCAGCATGCCTGACAGCTTTTGAAGCATGCCTGACTGGAATCATTGCTGCACACCATGCATGGCAGCATCTTTAGTTTACTTTTCTTGTAATTCTAGCCATTTCTGGATAAATCAGCCTATAAATACTTGTACAAAGACAGCAAATAAGCATCTCATTTTTACTTGTAAAGTTCTTTTCTTCTTAATATAATCTGAAAATTGGCCTTGGCCCCCAAAACCATTTGTGTGCTTTTGATTTACTTTCTTTCCAGCATTTGTGTGTAAGAAGTTTTGCCATTGTTAGCACATTTCGTGTTGATCCTTCACTGGACTGAAACTAGATCGTAGCATTTCAGCTAGGGTTTTAGCTCTACGTGAACACACCCCTATGTCCGCGAACGCGTAGGTCTTCTGTGGGGCTGGGGGCTGGGTAGCGGGTGTTCTATGCGAACGCGCTCTTCTGTTCGCCATCGCGTGGGTCCACGTACGGACTCTCTACGATCGCACTCTTCACTTCGCGATCGCGTAAGTCTGAAGTCCGGTACCCTCCGCGATCGCGCTGGGTATTTTCGCCCAGTTATTTAAAATACCCCAACACAGAATGTATTACGGGATTTCACATTTTTCTACTACCTTCTTCTTCTCCACACCTCCTTGGGCCATTTTTTAAGATCTTCATCACCATAACTCCATAGGTAAGCAATTCTAACTTCATTTTCCTCCATTTCCCTCAACCTTTGTTAGATTCTAGGCCTAAAAACATGGGATTTAAGGGTAGAAAATGGGGGTTTTGGGTAGAGTTAGGGCTTTTCTAATTTTTGGGAATTCGACCTCGTTTTGGGGTTCGATTTAAAAAAAAAATTGTATTTTCGGGCTCGTGGGGGGAATGGGTGATCGGATTTTGGTCCGAACCTCGTGTTTGGACCAAGCGAGCCTGGGGTCGAATTTTGGTATTTTTGGAAGAATGATGGGAAATGTATAATTAGAATTTGGGATTGAATTATTGAGTCATTATTACTATTATTGAGTCGATTATAATTAGATACTATCGTTTCGGAGTTGGATTTGAGAGGGAAAGCAGTGCTAGAGGCTTGATTTGCATTTTTGGAGCCGAGGTAAGTGCTTGGCCTAACTTTAGTGAGGGAATCGGTGTTGAGTCGTATGTGCTACTTGTATTATCATGTTCAATGTATATGTGAGGTGACGAGTACCTATGCATTATTTGTCAAGCATGACCGTGAGTCTAATTAGTGAATTACCTGTTATTATTCCGATATTTATTGTGCTTTGAACTGGTTTCCTTTATAAAGTTGTTGAATTGCTGAGAATATATGTTTAAGTACTTGTGATATGATACTTCAGTCGAGAACTCAATTCATTAAGTTATGTACTTGTAAGAGATTGGTTCTAGCTGAGTCCCTTGTCGGGCATTGTTATTATTTTGGTTGATGTCTTCTTCTTGCTAGGTGGTTTTTGAAGCGAATTTCATATTGTTGAATCCCTTGCCAAGTTGTTATTTATTTTCTGATTTGGGTGAGGAAGAGTGTAAAGCACGAAGGGTGATGCCGTGTATTAATCTCATTCATTTCATACATTGCATAGTGAGGAAGAGAGTAAAAGCACGAAGGGTGATGCCGTGCCATGATTTACATTGCTTTTATCTACACATTGCATTGTGAGGAAGAGAGTAAAAGCACGAAGGGTGATGTTGTGCCATTATTTATATTGCTTTCATTTATACATTGCATTGTGAGGACGAGAGTAAAAGCACGAAGGGTGATGCCGTGCCATTATTTATATTGCTTTCATTTATACATTGCATTGTGCAGATCAGAGTAAAAGCACGAAGGGTGATGCCGTGCCATTATTTATATTTCTTTCATTTATGCATTGCATTGTGAGGATGAGAGTAAAAGCATGAAGGGTGATGCCATGTACATTTTGTTTGAGTTATTATTTCCTGTTGTCTTGGTTCGTTTGCATTATCGTTTGTTCAGTTATTTGTATTTTCTTCTCACTTGTCGCCCCATTACTTGTCCCCGTATTACCGTGCTTAATTGCTTATTCCTTGCTACCTTCTTTGGTATATATTATAGAACTGTACAGGTAAATTATTGTTGTTGTGTCTAGCCTTGTCACTACTTTGCTGAGGTTAGGCTCGGCACTTACTCAGTACATGGGGTCGGTTGTACTAATGATACACCTGCACTTCTTTATGTTGTGAAGATTACGTAGCCGGACCCGACAGACATCGTTAGAGGGAGTATCCTTCAGTCCATTTCAGACGACACCGAGGTAGTTCCGCAGGCGTACGTGGATCTCGGCGTCACTGTCTATCTTTTATTCTTTCATCTATGTATTTCGAGACAGATATATCATTTTATTTCAAACTGTTGTCTTTAGCTAAATCTTAGACTGGTTCGTGAGGTTGTCACTCCATTTCTGGGTTTGGTACTTAAAAGGAATTTCTTCGTTATTGGCTATTGTTAAGCTTCCGCATTTTATCTCAATTATCTAGTCAGTGCTTATTACTTTCACTTGTTAATAAATCAATTCAGTTAACATGTTGGCTTGTCTAACGGGTGTAACATTAGGCGCCATCACGGCCTGAAGGTGGGATTTCGGGTCGTGACAAGTTGGTATCAGAGCACTAGGTTGCTTAGGTCTCACAAATCACGGACAAACTTGGTAGAGTCCGAGGGATCGGTACGGAGACGTCTGTACTTATCCCCCCAGAGGCTGCAAAGTTATGAATAACTTCACTTTTCTTCTTCTCTATCATGCGATTTGAATTCTAAATGCTAATTGAGTTTCGATTCTATTCTCTCACAGATGGAAAGAACATGTGCTTCCTCATCTATATATCAGCAGCCCGATCCTCCTGTTGTAGCTCTTACGAGGGGCCGAGGCCGTACTAGAGGCCGAGGCAAGGGCAAGACTTATCCCAGAGCAGCAGCCCCAGTAGAGGACCCACAGGTAGACTTTTCCGGTGAGGTTCCTACTCAGACAGTCCCAGTTGGACCAGCTCAAGTCCTAGAGGGGTTCATTGCCACCTCGGTGCTTCAAGACGCTCTAGTCCGCTTAGTGGGACTCATGGAGAGTGTTTCTCCGGCCGTACTTCTTCCTACTGCACCAGTCGTTTCTCAGGCTGGGGGAGGGACCCAGACTTCTGCTACTTGCACACCAGAGCAGCTAGATCCTCAATTTCAGACTCCGGCACCTCAGACGACCGGGGTAACTCAGCCGGGTATTGTGGCACCGGCAGTTGAGGGAGAAGCTATGACAACAGATGCTTTATGGAGATTGGATAGATTCACCAAGTTATTCACTACTACATTTACTAGTGCACCATCAGAGGATCCCCAGGATTATTTGGACAGCTGTCATGAGGTTCTTCGGAACATGGGCATAGTAGAGTCCAATGGAGTTGATTTTGCTACTTTTCGTCTTTCGGGTTCTGCCAAGACTTGGTAGAGAGACTATTTCTTGACCAGGCCAGCTGGGTCTGCACCATTGACTTGGGCTCATTTATCCGAGTTATTCTTGGGGAAGTTCCTTCCAGTTACTCAGAGGGAGGATCTTCGGAGGCATTTTGAGCGCCGCCAGCAGGAATCTATGTCTGTCACTCAGTACGAGACCAGGTTCATCACTCTACCTCGACATGCTATTATGGTACTCCCCACTGATCGTGATAGAGTGAGGAGGTTTATTGAGGGTTTAGCTCAGCCCATCAGGCTTCAGATGGCCAAGGAGTCTGGTACTGATATTTCATTCCGGGATGCGGCCAATGTGTCCAGGAGGATTGAGATGATTTTGTCACAGGGTGGTGGTCAGGGGGCTGACAAGAGGCCCCTTCACTTCGATCGATTCAGTGGAGCCTCATCTGGGGTAGGGATTCTTTCGGCAGAGGTCATCCTCCCAGACCCTATCACTCGGCACTTCAGGTAAGCTCACAATGCACCGCCAGCTCCTATTAGTGCACCAACACCTATTAATGCACTGCCACTTCAGAGCTTCCAGGGTGGTTATCAGGGTCGACAGGGCCAGTTCCAGAGTCAGCAGCCATAGCAGCAGAGGCCTTGTTATTCTTGCGGTGTTTCGGGGCACATTGCCAGGTATTGCCTCCGAGCTTCTAGTAGTTCTCAGTATCAGAGTTCTCGTGCCATAGTCCCACCATCAGGTGCATCACCACCCCCTCAATTAACTAGGGCTAGAGGTCATAGTGCTAGAGGTGGAGGTCAGACTCAAAGAGATGGAGGGAAGGCCATGAGAGGTAGAGGTCAGCCCATAGCAGGTAGACCCAGAGATGTGCAGGTTAGGGGCTCAGTCCCGGTGCTATGTTTTTCCTGCCAGGCCGGATGCTGAGTCTTCTGATGCAGTTATTACAAGTACGGTTTTAGTTTGCAGCCGAGAGGCTTCGGTGTTATTTGATCTGGGTTCTACATTCTCCTATGTATCTTTATATTATTCCCCTTATTTGAATATGCCCCGTGATTCCTTGAGTACTGTTGTGCATGTGTCTACACCGGTGGGTGATTCTATAGTGGTGTACCATGCTTGCTTAGTAGTTATTGGTGGTCTGGAGACTCAGGTTGATCTTTTACTTCTTGATATGGTTAGACTTTGATGTTATATTATCTTGTCCTCACTAATAAAAAACAGCAATCCCTCCCCTTCTGTTACCTACTTTTACTCAGGGATGGATTGGTTATCCCCCTATTATGTTATTCTGGACTGTCATGCCAAGACAGTGACGTTGGCTTTGCCAGGGGTACCTCGTTTGGAGTGGAGAGGGACTCCTAGTCATTCTTTTGGTAGAGTTAGTTCTTATATGAAGGCTCAGCGCATGGTCGAGAAGGGTTGTTTGGCCTATCTGGCCTATGTTCGTGATTCTAGCGCCGAGGTTCCTTCCCTGGAGTCTGTGCCCGTGGTTCGTGAGTTTCCAGAGATATTCCCTGCTGACCTGTCGGGTATGCCACCCGACAGGGATATTTATTTTTGTATTGAGGTAGCTCAGGGCACTCAACCTATTTCTACTCCGACGTATTGTATGGCCCCACCAGAGTTGAAGGAATTGAAGGAGGAGTTGTAGGATTTGTTGGATAAAGGCTTCATTAGGCCTAGTGTTTCTCCTTGGGATGCTGCAGTATTTTTTGTCAAGAATGGCTCGATGTGGATGTGTATTGAATACCGACAGTTGAATAAGGTTACTATTAAGAACAAGTATCCTTTGCCGAGGATTGATGATCTATTTGACCAGCTTTAGGGGGCTACAGTGTTCTCCAAGATAGACTTGAGATATGGCTACCATCATCTGAGGATTAGGGCTTCTGATGTCCCTAAGATAGCCTTTCGCACTCGTTATGGGCACTATGAGTTTTTGGTGATGTCTTTTGGGATGACTAATGCCCCCCTCTGCATTCATGAAGTTGATGAACCGAGTGTTCAGGCCTTATTTGGACTCGTTCATTATTGTTTTCATTGATGATATATTGATATACTCTCGCAGCCGAGAGGTGCATGAGCAGCACCTTAGAGTCGTCCTCCAGACTCTGAGGGACAGTCAGTTGTATGCCAAATTCTCCAAGTGTGAGTTTTGGTTGACTTCATTTGCATTTCTAGGCCATGTGGTTTCATCAGAAGGTATTCAAGTGGATCCCAAGAAGATTTCGGCAGTCAGAGATTGGCCTAGGCCAACTTCAGCTACCAAGATTTGGAGCTTCTTGGGCTTATCAGGGTATTACTGCCGATTTGTGAAGGGCTTTTCATCTATCGCGGCCCCGATGACCAGGTTGACATAGAAGAGTGCTCAGTTCAGGTGGTCTGATGAGTGTGAGGCGAGCTTTCAGAAGCTCAAGACAGCCTTGACCACGACACTAGTGTTAGTTTTGCCCACATGATCAGGACCGTATATCGTTGTGATGCTTCACCGGTTGGGCTTGGTGCAGTGTTGATGCAGGATGGCAAGGTTATAGCCTATACTTCTCGTCAGTTGAAGATTCACGAGAAGAACTATCCAGTTCATGATTTGGATCTTGAAGCTATTGTTCATGCATTAAAGATTTGGAGGCACTATCTGTATGGGGTGCCATGTGAGGTGTTCACGGACCATAAGGGCTTGTATTATCTGTTCAAACAGAAGGAGTTGAACATGAGGCAGAGGAGATGGTTAGAGTTGCTGAAGGATTATGATATTACCATTCTTTATCATTCGGGGAAAGCCAATGTGGTGACCGATGCTTTGAGCTGGAAGTCAGTCAGTATGGGTAGTCTAGCTTATTTATCAGTCGGGGAGCGACCTCTTAGGTTGGATGTTCAGGCTTTAGCCAATTGATTTGTGAGGTTGGAGGTTTCCGAGATTGGCAGTGTGTTTTCCATACCGTGGCCCGTTCTTCATTGTATGATCGTATTCGGGCCAGGCAGTATGATGGTCGTTATCTATGTACTCTTAGAGATACAGTTCGGCACGGAGGTGCCAAGCAGGTCATAGTGGATGATGAGGGAGTTCTAAGGATGCAGGGCCGTATTTGTGTGTCTGATATTGATGGCATTCGTGAGTTGATTCTTCAGGAGGCCCATAGTTCCCGGTATTCCATCCATTCGGGCGCCGCAAAGATGTACCAGGAATTGCGGCAGCACTATTGGTGGCAGAGGATGAAGAAGGATATTGTAGCTTATGTAGCTCGGTGCTTGAATTGTCAGCAAGTTAAGTACGAGCACCATAGACCCGGTGGTTTGATGCAGCAGATTCAACTTCCCGAGTAGAAGTGGGAGCGTATCATCGTGGACTTTGTAGTTGGACTCCCACGGACTCAGAGGATGTTTGATGCAGTATGGGTCGCTGTGGATAGACTGACCAAGTCAGCGCACTTCGTCCCAGTATCAGCTTCGTATTCAGCAGAGAAGTTGGCAAAGATCTATATGAGAGAGATTGTTAGACTGCATGGTGTGCCCATATTCATTATATCAGACCGAGGTACTCAGTTTACCTCCCATTTCTGGAGAGTATTTCAGCGAGATTTGGGCACACAGATTGATTTGAGCACAACATTTCATCCTCAGACGGACGGACAGTCCGAGCATACTATTCAGATTTTGGAGGATATGTTACGGGCTTATGTCATTGACTTTGGTGGTTCATGGGACCAGTTCTTTCCTTTAGATGAGTTTTCCTACAACAACAACTATCAGTCGAGCATTCAAATGGCTCCGTTTGAGGCGTTGTACGGTAGACGGTATCGGTCTCCAGTCGGATGGTTTGAGCCGGGAGAGGCTAGATTGTTGGGTTCTGAGTTAGTCCAGGATGCCTTGGACAAGGTGAAAATTATTCAGGATAGACTTCGTACAACTCAGTCCAGGCAAAAGATTTATGCGGATCGCAGAGTTCGAGATTTGGCCTTTATGGTAGGAGACCAGGTGTTTCTTCGAGTGTCGCCCATGAAGGGCGTGATGAGGTTCGGGAAAAAGGGCAAGTTGAGCCCTAGGTACATTGGTCCATTTGAGATTCTGGATAAGATAGGAGGGGTGGCCTACAGACTTGCCTTGCCACCTAGTTTGTTAGTCGTGCATCCGGTATTTCACATATCTATGCTCCAGAGGTATACTGTGGATCCATCTCATGTACTTGACTTCAGTGGTGTCCAGTTGGACAAGGATATTTCTTATGAGGAGGAGTCGGTAGCCATATTAGAGCGGCAGGTGCGACGGTTGAGATCGAGGAGTTATCCTTCGGTTAGTGTTTAATGGAGAGGTCATCCTACTGAGGCAGCTACTTGGGAGTCCAAGTCCGATATGCGGAGCCGATATCCCCACCTTTTTCTCCATTCAGGTACCTTTCTATGTCCGTTCGAGGAAGAACGATTATTTTAGAGGTGGAGATTGTGATGACCCAAAAGGTCATCCTGTGTAAATTTAGCTAAAACTGTGTTCTGAGGCCCCGAAAAAACCCTCCATAAATCACCTCGATGTGCGTGCGCAGCCGGGCGCGTAGCTGAAAGCCTTTATGTGGAAATGTGTTAAACAGTTGAATTTTTGATAATTAGTTCAATAAAGTCGACTGTGGTCAACATTTTTGGTAAACGGACCTGGACCCGTGATTTGATGGTCCCGGAGGGTTTGTAGGAAAATATGGGACCTGGGCGTATGTCCGGAATCGAATTCCGAGGTCCCAAGTCCGAGAAATGTATTTTTAAAGAAAAATTGTTTTCTAAAAATAATAATGACTTTTGAAAATAAACTTTGATGTGAAATCTGTGTTACCGGGCCCATATTATGGTTTCGGAGCCCGAAACAAGTTCAATAGGTGTTATGTGAGTTATCTGTAAAATTTGATAAGGAACGGACTTGGTTTTACGTGTTTTGGATCAAAATTGGAAAATTTAGAAGTTTATGAAGTTTGAGAAAATTCAATAGATTTTGGAGTGTAATTCATTGTGTTTGATGTTATTTTGGTGGTTTTATTACTTGAATAAGTCCGTAGGATGATTTTGAAGTTGTGTTACCGGGCCCATATTATGGTTTCGGAGCCCGAAACAAGTTCAATAGGTGTTTTGTGAGTTATCTGTAAAATTTGATAAGGAACGGACTTGGTTTTACGTGTTTTGGATCAAAATTGGAAAATTTAGAAGTTTATGAAGTTTGAGAAAATTCAATAGATTTTGGAGTTTAATTCATTGTGTTTGCTGTTATTTTGGTGGTTTTATTACTTGAATAAGTCCGTAGGATGATTTTGAAGTCGTGTGTATATTTGGTTTTGAGCTCCGGGGGATCGGGTGAGTTTTAGGTTGGTGTCGGGGGTGCTAAACTTACAAATTTCTGGTTTCGCTGTTGTATCTGGTGTTCAACCTTTTCCTCTCTGCGATCGCGATGTAAAGAACGCGATCGCGATGTTCAATTTGGGAAGGGGGTCAATTTTCTCTGCGCGATCGCAAAGAGCTAGGTGCGAACGCGGAGCCTTGGGGTTTTAGCTCTAAGCGAACACACCCCTATGTCCGCGAACGCTAGGTCTTCTGTGGGGCTGGGGTCTTGGTAGCGGGTGTTCTGTGCGAACGCGCTCTTTCGTTCGCGATCGCGTGGGTCCACGTCCGGACTCTCTGCGATCGCACTCTTCACTTCGCGATCGCGTAAGTCTGAAGTCCAATACCCTCCGCGATCGCATAACCTTCTCTGCGATCGCGTTGGGTATTTTCGCCCAATTATTTAAAATACCCCAAAACAGAATGTAATACGGGATTTCACATTTTTCTACTACCTTTTTCTTCTCCACACCTCCTTTGGCCATTTTTGAAGAGCTTCATCACCATAACTTCATAGGCTAGCAATTCTAACTTCATTTTCCTCCATTTCCCTCAACCTTTGTTAGATTCTAGGCCTAAAAACATGAGATTTAAGGGTAGAAATTGGGGGTGTTGGGTAGAGTTAGGACTTTTCCAATTTTTGGGAATTCGACCTCGTTTTGGGGTCCGATTTCAAAATAAATTATATATTCGGGCTCGTGGGGGAATGGGTGATCGAATTTTGATCCGAACCTCATGTTTGGACCAAGCGGGCCCGAGGTCGAATTTTGGTATTTTTGAAAGAATGATGGGAAATGTATAATTAGACTTTGGGATTGAATTATTGAGTCATTATTAATATTATTGAGTCGATTATGCTTAGATACTATCGTTTCAGAGTTGGATTCGAGAGGGAAAGCAGTGCTAGAGGCTTGATTTGCATTTTTGGAGCCGAGGTAAGTGTTTGGCATAACTTTAGTGAGGGAATAGGTGTTGAGTCGTATGTGTTACTTGTATTATCATGTTCAATGTATATGTGAGGTGACGAGTACCTATGCATTATTTGTCAAGCATGCCCGTGAGTTTAATTGGTGAATTACATGTTATTATTCCAATATTTATTGTGCTTTGAAGTGGTTTCCTTTATAAAGTTGTTGAATTGCTGAGAATATCATTTTAAGTACTTGTGATATGATACTTCAGTCGAGAACTCAATTCATTAAGTTATGTACTTGTAAGATATTGGTTATAGCTTGTTCCTTTGCCGGGCATTGTTATTAGTTTGGTTGATGTCTTCCCCTTGCTGGGTGGTTTTTGAAGCGAATTTCATATTGTTGAATCCCTTGCCAAGTTGTTATTTGTTTGCTGATTTGGGTGAGGAAGAGTGTAAAGCACGAAGGATGATGCCATGTATTAATCTCATTCATTTCATACATTGCATAGTGAGGAAGAGAGTAAAAGCACGAAGGGTGATGTCGTGCCATGATTTACATTGCTTTTATCTACACATTGCATTGTGAGGAAGAGAGTAAAAGCACGAAGGGTGATGCCGTGCCATTACTTATATTTCTTTCATTTATACATTGCATTGTGAGGACGAGAGTAAAACCACGAAGGGTGATGTCGTGCCATTAGTTATATTGCTTTCATTTACGCATTGCATTGTGAGGATGAGAGTAAAATCACGAAGGGTGATGTCGTGTACATTTTGTTTGAGTTATTATTTCTTGTTTTCTTGGTTCGTTTTCATTATCGTTTGTTCAGTTATTCGTATTTTCTTCTCACTTGTCGCCCCATTACTTGTCCCCGTATTACCGTGATTAATTGCTTGTTCCTTGCTACCTTCTTTGGTATATATTATAGAATTGTACAGGTAAATGTTTGTTGTTGTGTCTAGCCTCGTCACTCGCCGAGGTTAGGATCGGCACTTACTCAGTACATGGGGTCGGTTGTACTGATGCTACACCTGCACTTCTTTATGTTGTGCAGTTTACGCAGCCGGACCCGACAGACATCGTTAGAGGAGTATCCTTCAGTCCATTTCTGGGTTTGGTACTTAAAGGGATTTCTTCGTTATTGGCTATTGTTATTTAGATTTGTTAAGCTTCCGTATTTTATCTCAATTATCTAGTCAGTGTTTAATACTTTCACTTGTTAATAAATCAATTCAGTTAACACGTTGGCTTTTCCAGTGGGTGCAACGTTAGGCGCCATCACGGTCTGAAGGTGGGATTTAGGATCGTGACATTACTTTACTGGGGTCGAAGACACTACCGGCCTGAATGACTTGGAGATTTCCAGGAACGATTTGGGCGAAGCATCGAGTCTCTTCAATGAGGCGCAATAAGCTCTGAATCGGGCAAGACTTAACTCCTCTCGTCGATATCACACTTGTGTTTATTTCTTCTTTTCCTGTCTAATTTCCTTTCTTCTTTCTGTGAAGGCCTCGGTAATCCATCAGGAGGCATTTTCAAAATCTCGAGCAAAGCTGAGCCGGTGCGAGGCCGATCTTCAAGGGATTACAGAGGAGAGAAATATCCTTAAACATCTCAGTGGGCAAAAAGAAGAAGAGATCAAGAGTCTCTAAGTTGAGTTATCCGTGGCTCATAAAGAACAAATCGACATGATCGAGCAGGTAATGAAAATCTTAGAAGCTCATGGCATCGGCTCGGGAATGATGGCTAACACTTCAATCTCACAGGTTCAGTAGAAGATCGAGATGGTCGAGCAGTTTCTTGAAGAGGTCAAAATGGTGGAGGCGGAGACTTTGGGGTGGAAGAAAAATATGAACCGCGTTTACTCAGAGAAGGAAGATGCTCGAGCCCAATTGTCATTAGCTGAAAATCAACTTCAAGTCATGAAGGAGAAGATCTTGGCACATGTCAAGAAAATAAGGAGCTCAAGGCTCGGTTGGCCGCCGAACTTGCAAAGGCCAAATTTGAGGCTGAAAAGGCTAAGGCCGATGCGGAGGCGATCGTGCCTGCCTATTGATCTGATGCTAAGGCTTCTCAAGCCCAAACAAGAGAAACTGTCGAGGCTGCCCAAAATCGAGCACATTGGATTTTCGAGCTCGCCAAGTGCCAATATAGGAGGGAAACCCTCGAGGAGATCCATGCTCGACGTTTCAATTTCAGTGAAGAGATAATAAAGGCCAGAGAGCACGAAGCCGATACTAAGGCCCTGGCCTCCTCCGATGAGGATGACGACGCCAGGAGCGAGAGCGGCTTCGAGAGCGAGGGGGGAGGGGGGACCCCGATGGAGAAGAAGCTGCCCCTGGAGAAAATTAGGAACCTTAGGATTTTTCACTTTTGATATTTTGTGTAGGATCTTGATCGGACCTTGTAAATATTCTCATTTATATATAAAGATCTCTTTCCTTTCTGACTTGTGTTTATTTCATTTTCTCCATGTGAAAAATTTGTTCCATTCATGCCTTATGAAAATTTTGCTCATAAGTTCGAGGATTAGGCAATTTGATCGAAGCCAGACTAGTGTAGTTTTTATAATCGAGTGAGTACTTGATCGAACTCGAATTAGGGGGATCCTTAGGTTTTAGTTGAGTGAGGATGATTTTTTGAACTCAAAAATAAAATGGCCCTTAGGCTCTTGAATTAGGCCGATACAACCTTAGTAAAAAAGAACGACTTTTCCCCCTTTTAGGCTTGAAAGGCTTATTGTTAAATCATATAAAATCTATTATGCCTTGGCATGAAAAAGAATTTGTTCGAGAGTTTGAACAATTATGTACCCATTAGGGTTTTCGAGGGTTGATATTATCGAGACCCTTTGTTTCATAATGCCTTAGCATGAAATAAAAAATTTGTTCGAGAGTTCGAACAATTTTGCACCCATTAGGGTTTTCGAGGGTTGATATTATCGAAACCCTAAGTAATTCAGTTGAGGGTAGTCTTTTTAACCAGTGTATGAAAATATTTGAAGGCCTTTTTATAACAGAAATCAGACGTCTCCGAACCGTGTTAATTTGGTCGTAGCCCTTTTTAGCTTGGGATTTGCCTCTTGGGCTTGTTTCCCCGTTACACTTCGAACTTGCCGTGGCCTATAAAATCGAGGGTTGCCTTTTCAATGTATTACGATCTCGAGGTTTTAGTAATTCGATCATGTTGATTTTTTGGAGGGCAGTCCCCAAGTGTGGAATCAGTTGTTCGAACTTTAGTTGTGATCGGACCTTAAGCCTGTTTCCATAATAGATCAAAAGTATGAAATTGTAAAGTAAAATATTTCTAAGGCATGAAATACTTGGCAAGGAAATTTACTTCTCTTAATTGATGATTATACATGCGTACATGTTTGATGTTAGGGCTCGAGTAACCTAAATGGGCACGGTTCGTTCGACCGTTTGGACCTTACAAAATTTACCTATCCATATCCTGTAGACACGAAGTACTTTCCTTGTAACAAAGTTGACATTCGAGGGTGATGCCCCCTAGTATTCGAGGTTGATTGTAAATAAGCCTCGAATACTGTTGAATTGATCTAAGTTAGCACGAACAATGGTTTCCTCATTAAAAACCACGCCGGAAAAACCCATTTGGGACAAAAACCGGTCTAAGGGAAAAGGAGTCCAACGCGTGATTTCAGACCTAAGGACTTTGTGTTGAAGAATCCCTCGATATCTTCAATCAAACACCTGCAATTAGTTAATATAAAATATAAATAAAAATGGAGAAGGTCTTACCTTAGTAGTAATATCGTTTGAGGAGTGATATGTTCCAATTTTTTGGTAATTGCTCGCCGTTCGTCATGCCGAGCTTGTAAGATCCTTTTCCGATGATATCGAGGACTTGATATGGTCCCTTCCAGTTCGGGCCAAGTTTCCCTTCATTTGGGTTTCTAGTGTTGATGGTGAGTTTTCTCAGAACTAAGTCCCCAATTTTAAAGTGTCAAAGATTGGCTCTTCGGTTATAATACCTTTTGATCCGCTGTTTCTGTGCGGCCATTCGAATGAGGGAGACTTCCCGTCTTTAATCTAGCATTTCCAGACCTGTATTCATAGCCTCGTGATTTGACTCTTCCATCGCATACCAAAACCTAAGGCTAGGTTCCCCGACTTTGACCGGGATCAGAGCTTCGTCACCATAGACTAAAGAGAACGGTGTTGCCCCCGTACTGGATATCGACGTTGTGCGGTACACCCAAAAAACCTTGGGCAGTATTTATGTCCATTTTCCTGTAGCGTCGGTCAATTTTTTATTTAGATTTTGAATGATATGGTGTTGATAAAATCCTTTTAATATTGTGGTCTTTGGAAAATTTTGTCACTTTGCTGCCGACAAATTGCTTCCCATTGTCGCATATGATCTCGGCAGGCATCCCATATCGACATATAATGTAGTCTCAAATAAAGTCTATGACTTCTTTTTCTCTGACTTTCTCAAAGGCCTGTGATTCAACTTATTTGGAAAAATAGTCAGTCATAAACAAAATGAATTGAGCTTTACCTAGGGCCGATGGGAGAGGGTCGATGATGTCTATTCCCCATTTCATTAACGGACATGGGGATAAGACTGAGTGGGGTTGCTCCCAGGATTGGTGAATCATCGGTTCATGCCTTTGACATTTTTCGCACTTTCAAACAAACTCTTTTATATTCTTGATCACGCTCAACTATGTCTTGTAGAAGACTAAGCGGGCGTTGCAAATATAATCCTGGGGTATTATGCCCAGAGTCGATCCCACAGGGAATTGACGTATCAAGCACGCTGTTAAAATACTACTCAGCTGTCACCTGATGTTGTTTAAATTACTAATACTAAAGATTAAAACTAAAGATTAACTATGCTAAGGTATAAACAATTGTAATAAAAATCTAAGGTTATGGTTTCCCCCGCTGGTGAACTTACTTCTCGGATACTTCGTATAGCTTGATTAGTCGTCTCTATCAATCATGAACACTCTATCTACCATAAATCTCTCTCAAGTAATTATGATAATTTACTAGACGCACTCTCTCAAGTTACGCTAGCTAGATTGCATTACAGTTCACTTAGATTGCACCCGAAGTATCGTTATCTCTAATCCAACCTCTAAACCCTCGGTTATGACTTTCGTCTATACTCTGGGAGTGGTGTTGTTCAAACAATTACCTAAATATGCACTCTCTCTCAAGTAGATACATAATAAATAGGCACAGCTAATTGAGGGCCCTTCAATCAACTACAACAAGAACGTAGTTGAACAAATAGAGTTTAATCAACCAATCAAAGCTATATTAATATCACAATAAGTTTATTCCCCAACGGGTTCCACAAGAAATTAGCTAAACAAATTCATAAGAATAAAATCTAAAACAACTAGCATAATTAAACTACAAAGTAAGGAAGAAAATATGTACAAATTGATGTTTTGCCTTCGATTCACTCTAAACTCGAATCTCTGTGTATCCCTGTGAATCTCCCTTTGTAGTTGTGTTTTAGGAGTCTATTTATAGGTTTAGGGTGAACCCTAACCGTGTAGGAGACTTCTATTTCAATTAGAAAACACTTAAACCCGTCAAAACTCGATTTCTGGCCGACTGGGGACCCTGGCGTTTGGACCCAAACGCCTGGCTAACGCCAGGCTAGGGCTGGCGTTTCAGCCCAAACGCCTGGCTAACGCCAGGGTGGGGCTGGCGTTTCAGCCCAAACGCCTGGCTAACGCCAGGCAGGGTCAGTGTGTTTGGCTCTGTCGCCCGGCTATCGCCCGGGTGTCTCCTTTCGCGTATTTTTCGACGTATTTGCATCCTTTTAGCTCCGTTTCCATCTCCACTTCACCTACACATGAAATAAACTCCATTAAGCACATAACAAGTGTAATTTTATCATTAATGCGCATAAAATGTAAGGTATATCACATGTTAAACTATGCAATTTAGTCTCGCATCAAGACCCCACACTTAAACCTTTGCTCGTCCTCGAGCAATCAAACTACACTCATGTACACAACTTTATTAAGCAAATCTCTTAACATGTTATACCAAGAATATTTAAAACATTTCAAGCACAGAGGTGTGACATCCTCGCCTCAATAGTCGACTCACATATACCATGCTTTATTCACAATCCACTCACTACTCTAACTTAGAGGTCGACAACATTACCTTTCCTTTCGTGAATCATGTGCCCTCACCATATCCAAGAGTTAGTTCCACACACAATGAAATTTAAAAACATAGGAACTTAAGATAGAAAGAATTCACTCACTCTCAGAAATAACATTCATATGCCACAAAAGATGCACCATAGGCTTGCCCGTAGTGTACTACTCTACTAATCGAGCTCATTCAGTCTAGGATCAATTAGGACTTTTATTTGGTTGTAATGTAGGCTTCGGGACGGGTAGGATACATTTAGATATAAGAATGGCTACACCTCCATAAGCACTTTAATACACATACTTAGCTTTTCAACCTCAAACTCAATATAGCCAAATTCCACCTTCACAACGATTTTATTTCCCCATACTTCTTTAAGCACAATTATATTAAGAGTCACCACATATATTTTTCTTTCAACACAACACAAGTGTTCATTTATTTCTTTTTTTTTTTTTTCTTCTTTTTCTTCTTTTCTTCTTTTCTTCTTTTTCAAGTGACTCTTATTATTTTTTCACACAGGCACCTTTCTCCTTATTTCAATTTTTCCCCTCACAAACCAACCTACCACCCCACACTTTAACTGTTTCATATTTCATACATTTCCAGTGCTTACTAGAGGTGACAAGGTTCAAATAGATGATCAATTCAAACAAAGGGGTATGGCTTGTAATGTGGTTGCCAAAGAAAAAGGATTATAGGCTCAAAGGGGTTAACTACGATACAAAACAATTAGGTGGGTAAAATATAGATAATTGGCTCAACAAAGAAATGCCTATATCACTTCCAAGACTGAATAAAACTTCTATTTCGCTTTGCACACACACGGGGCAAGTTCTAGACATCAGATGCAATGCACAGAATAACATTCAAATCTCACACACACATGGCACATAACTCAGTCAGGATCGGATTTATCACGACACTCCAGTCAAAGCAGTTAAGCAAATCTTAAGAATTCCTGATTTATGGTATTTATTCTAGAGTCAAAAACTGAGCCTAAGCGTCACAACCATAGTACTGACTATTCTCAAGGCATTAGCATGGTTCGAGATATTGCTCCTATTAAGCTCTTAAACATATGATTTCTACTCCTAAAAATTAAAAACTACCTACTACCCGGTTCAATTAAAAACCCTTGGAAAAGAACCGTGGTTCAAAGAAAAACCAAGGGGGAATTACTACACTACCTAAACAAAAATCTTTTTGGTGTTTTTCTTTTAGACTTACTTCCCTCAAGAAAACTGTCTAGGAGATCCATCGTCAGGAAGAGTCCACATAAAATTTTTTTTATTTTATTTTATTTTATTTTATTTTATAACATAACTAAAATAGCACAGAAAGTCACCAGACAGTCTCCTCACCCCACACTTAAAATTGTGCATTGTCCCCAAATGCGCACCTATGCATACAAGAGGGAAAAAAGAAACTCCCTGGTAAGCCAAAGGCCGAAGCTCTAGCATCTCATGGGGTACTCAGACTTCTCCCAGGCCTGGTCCTTCATGCGGGTACCTCACATTTAGTTCCAACCATCTGATTTGCTATTGCATCCTTCCAGTGGCTTGCGTTCCATGCTCCTAAAAAAATTAAAAAAATTTACACTACAAAAATACACTAAAACACAAGTAAAATAAAATAAAGTAAATAAAGCAGTAAAGCTGGGTTGCCTCCCAACAAGCGCTTGATTTAACGTCGCGGCACGACGTGAATCACTTTCTGCCTCCACTTCGAACTTATGAATTGCACCCCCAATTTGGCATCAAGTTTTCGGTTATGCTCCATGGGTGGTGGAACAAATATAATTGGCCCAAGCAACCATTGTATTATTTTATACTTCTTGGCTTTTACATGAGGTATGTAGTCCTGTCTTTCTGGCACGAAAAATTCCAGAATGTAGGTATCTTGTTCCTCCTTCCTTGACTCCTTAATTGGCTCAGATGACTCTATTTCCATATCATCATCCAAACACAATGTGGAAAAATGTTTGGAGTGAGGACCAATGCGCTCAAACACATGAACTGCAGGACTTTCAACATCCTCAACCACAATAACACTAGAGTCGATTAAAGTTGTATCCTCAACGTCCCTGGTTGACTCTAGTACTACTTCTTCAACATCGACATCCTCAAATCCTAGTTGGTTAGAGTGCTGGGTTTCTACTTTGGACACCTCCATTGACACCTCAATTTTCATCTCTGATGTACACTGCTCCTGGCTACTATCCATACCGTTGGCATATTGAGCATTAAAAGCTTCAACTAGTTGACTCGTTTGAGCCTCCAAGTTGCGAATAGTTTCATCTTGCCTTTGTACCCGCAGTTGTAACTCCTCAAGTTGTTCCAGAATGCATTTCATCATATCCTCGAGCCTTTTCCAGTCATCATCACTGAGTTCTTTATTTCTATTAACTTCAAAGGAAAAAGAAGAATCATCAAAGTAAGGGGTTGGGGGAAGATAAGAAATATAAGCACAACCCTGAAAGTGACCATCTTGACCACCACACATATCACACACATTCCACACATAAGATTGAGTTGGTGCACATAACTCGCTCTCGGGAATATTTTGATAATTTTGCTCTGGGTGGTTTCCTCCATAATATGCATAATGAGGATCAAAAGTAGAATTACCAACATAACTCTCATAATTCCATGATGCCATGTTTTAACAAATAAAACTAAAATAAAGAAAATAAAAATCAAATACTAAAAAAAATAAAACTTAAAACCTAATAATAATATGTACAATTACAGCTACACTTGATAATACCGTTAATTCCCCGGCAACGGCGCCAAAATTTGATCACGCTCAACTATGTCTTGTAGAAGACTAAGCGGGCGTTGCAAATATAATCCTGGGGTATTATGCCCAGAGTCGATCCCACAGGGAATTGACGTATCAAGCAAGCTGTTAAAATACTACTCAGCTGTCACCTGATGTTATTTAAATTACTAATACTAAAGATTAAAACTAAAGATTAACTATGCTAAGGTATAAACAATTGTAATAAAAATCTAAGGTTATGGTTTCCCCCGCTGGTGAACTTACTTCTCGGATACTTCGTATAGCTTGATTAGTTATCTCTATCAATCATGAACACTCTATCTACCATAAATCTCTCTCAAGTAATTATGATAATTTACTAAACGCACTCTCTCAAGTTACGCTAGCTAGATTACTTCACAGTTCACTTAGATTGCACCCGAAGTATCGTTATCTCTAATCCAATCTCTAAACACTCGGTTATGACTTTCGTCTATACTCTGGGAGTGGTGTTGTTCAAACAATTACCTAAATATGCACTCTCTCTCAAGTAGATACATAATAAATAGGCACAGCTAATTGAGGGCCCTTCAATCAACTACAACAAGAACGTAGTTGAACAAATGGAGTTTAATCAACCAATCAAAGCTATATTAATATCACAATAATTTTATTCCCCAACGGGTTCTACCAAAAATTAGCTAAACAAATTCATAAGAATAAATCTAAAATAACTTGCATAATTAAACTACAAAGTAAAGAAGAAAATATGTACAAGTTGATGTTTTGCCTTTGATCCACACTAATTTCGAATCTCTGTGTATCTCTGTGAATCTCCCCCTTGTAGTTGTGTTTTAGGAGTCTATTTATAGGTTTAGGGTGAACCCTAACCGTGTAGGAGACTTCTATTTCAATTAGAAAACACTTAAACCCATCAAAACTCGATTTCTGGCCGACTGGGGACCCTGGCGTTTGGACCCAAACGCCAGGCTAGGGCTGGCGTTTCAGCCCAAACGCCTGGCTAATGCCAGGGTAGGGCTAGCGTTTCAGCCCTAACGCCTGGCTAACTCCAGGTAGGGTTAGGCTGTTCGGCTCTGTCGCCCGGCTATCGCCCGGGTGTCTCCTTTCGCGTATTTTTCGACGTATTTGCATCCTTTTAGGTCCGTTTCCATCTCCACTTCACCTACACATGAAATAAAATCCATTAAGCACATAACAAGTGTAATTTTATCATTAATGCGCATAAAATGTAAGGTATACCACATGTTAAACTATGCAATTTAGTCTCGCATCAATTCTTTTCCATATCGGCCCAATAGTATCCTGCTCTGATGACTTTGTAAACTAAAAACTTGGCACCAGAATGATTTCTGCAAGTGCCTTCGTAAATTTCCCATAGGATGTAGTCGGTGTCTCCTGGTCCTAAACATATCGCCAATGGTCCATCGAGCATTCTCCTATAAAGTGTTCCATCTTCGGCCAATATGAACTGTGCGTCCTTTGTGCGCAAAGTCCTCGATTCCTTAGGATCCGATGGAAGTTTCCTATTCTTTAGGTACTCGATATACTTATTCCTCCAATCCTAGGTAATACCTGTGGAGTTTATTTTGGCATGGCCTTCTTCGATTACTAACCTCAAAAGTTGTACGACAGTCCCCGAGCTAAGTTCGTCGTCTTAGACCGATGACCCCAAATTTGCAAGGGCATCGGCCTCGTTGTTTTGTTCTCAGGATATGTGATGTAGGGTCCATTCTTTATATTGATGTAGAGCCACCTGTAGTTTGTCCAAGTACATCTGAATTTGGTTTTCTTAAAACTCGAAAGTTATGTTGACTTGGTTTACCGCAAATAGGGAGTCACATTTGGCCTCGATGTCCTCTTCTCCTAAACTCTTAGCTAGATCGACCTGCAATCATGGCCTCATACTCGGCCTCAATGTTAGTTAATTTTAAAGTTTTGATAGACTGTCTAATTGTATTACCTGTGGGCGGCTTCAAAATAATTCCTAGGTCGTACCCCTTCACGTTCGAAGCGTCGTCTGTGTAGAGGGTCCACACCCCTGATGATTTACATGATTTTAATAGTAGTTCCTTTTCGACCTTGGGTATGAGGTTTGGCGTGAAGTCGGCCACAAAGTCTGCCAAAGTTTGAAACTTAATGGCCATTCGGGGTACTGATCTCGACGACCCATTTGGCCAATCAACACAAGAGTTCGAGCTTATGAAAAATATTGCAAAGGGAATAAGTAATCACTACGCAAATTGGATGACATTGAAAATATGGTTTTAATTTCCTAGAGGCGCTTATTAAAGCAAGCACTAATTTTTCTAAGTGTGGGTATCGGGTTTCGTCCTCACCTAAGGTTCGACTAACATAGTAGACAAGAAATTGTGTACCTTGCTCTTCTCGAACTAGGACCCCACTTACCGCGATTTCCGAGACTGCTAAGTATAAGTAGAGTTGCTTGTCCGCTTTCAGAGTGTAAAGTAGTGGTGGTCTCGACAGGTACCGTTTTAGTTCTTCCAAGGCTTGTTGGCATTCCAGGGTCTATGCAAAATTGCTCTTCTTCTTAAGTAGTGAGAAGAGTCGGTGACTTCTATCTGAGGACCTCGAAATGAATCGGCGTAGGGCAGCTATGCGCCTTGTTAACCTTTTAACGGCCTTAACATTATCCACGACCGTGATATCTTCGATGGCCTTGATGTTATCGGGGTTGATCTCGATGCCCCGATTTGATACCATGAAGCCTAGGAACTTCGCCGAGCCAACCCTAAACGCGCATTTCTCCGATTTAGCTTCATGTTGTAATTTCTTAGTATGTCGAGGGTCTCCTAAAAATATATCAAATAGTCCTCTACGCGCAGGGACTTAACTAGCATGTCATTAGTATAAACTTTCATTGATTTTCCTATTTGTTCTTCGAAAATTCGATTTACTAGGCGTTGGTAAGTTGCGCCATAAAGTTTTAGTCCGAACAACATTATATTATAACAATAGGTGCCATACTTAGTGATAAATGAAGTGTTTTCCTAACCCTCCGGGTTCATTTGTATTTGATTGTACACGGAGTAGCCCTCGATAAAATTGAGAATCTCATGTCTGGCCATGGCATTGATCATACGATCGATATTTTGCAAAGGAAAAGAATCCTTAGGGCATGCTTTGTTTAGGTCTTTATAGTCTACACACATCCTAAGTTTATTGCCGTTTTTAGGGACTACGACTATGTTTTCTAACCACTCAGGATATTTTACTTCCCGAGTGGACCCTATCTTGAGAAGTTTGGTTACCGCATCCTTGATGAATGCGTGCTTAACCTCGGACCGGGGCCTTCTCTTTTGCTTTACTGGACAGAACTTTGGGCCCAAGCTCAATTGATGGGTAGTGATCTCCGGTGGGATTGCTGTCATATCAAGGTGGGACCAAGCAAAAAAATCCATATTATCTATAAGGAGTTTAATGAGTTTTTGCCTGAGCTCGGGGGTTAACCCAGTGCCCATGTATACTTTTTGCTTGGGAAGATACTCGATCAGTATGACTTGCTCCTGGTCTTCGACCGTTGATTTTTTGGCGTAGGAGTCATCGGGAATTATGAAGGATCGGGGGATCCAATGTTCGTCATCCTCGTCCGCCCCTTGTTCCTCCAATTGTGTCGAGGTTGGTACCTTTGGTTGCTATTTGACCTCCTTCTTTTCTTTTGATTCCGATCCCTTTGTTGATGAAAGCGCCGATATCAGTATTACTTCATCGACCGCGAACATCTCTTTGGCAGCATGTTGTTCCCCATACACCATTTTTATTCCATTCGGTGTTCGGAATATTAGTACTTGGTGAAGGGTTGAGGGGATCGCCCTCTTGTTATGAATCCAGGGTCTTCCGACCAGGGCGTTGTATCCACGCCCTCGATTACATGGAACTTTATTTCTTGAATATTCCCGGCTACATTTACTAGTATGATAATTTCACCTTTAGTTGTTTCACTTTCCATGTTGAAACCATTGAGAACCCGAGTTTCGGGTACAATCTAATCCTATCGGACGAGTTGCTCCACAACCCTCGATCGAATAATATTAGCCGAGTTTCCTGTATCAACTAAAACACGTTTAACCTGAATTTTATTCATAAGAATAGAGATTATCAGTGCATAATTGTGGGGTTGTGAGACCCCTTCTGCTTCCTCGTCATTGAAACATAAGGTCCCTTCTGGAACATAGCCTCAAGTTCGCTTTTCCCTGGTGGTCACCACCTTGGTGCGTTTGAACACGGGTTCCTACGAGATATCGATCCCACCAGCGATCATGTGAATCACATGTTGTGATTCTTCCTGTTTGCATCCCTGTCTCTGAAGTGATTTTTAGCTCGGTCGCTCAAAAATCTCGAATGTGACCCTCGTTGAATAGATGGGCTACCTCCTATCTTAGCTGTCTGCAGTCTTCGGTTCTATGTCCATGAGTACCATGGTATTTGCACATTTGATTAGGGTTCCTTTGTGTCGGATCGGTCAGTAGGGGGCTAGACCATCTAGTATCTTTGATTCTCCCAATGGCCGATACAATACCTGATGCGTCGATGCTGAAGTTGTGCTCTGATAGTCGAGGCGCTTCTGTAGGCTTGATATATTTATCGAAGCCACTCTTACTCATGAGCCCTCAGGAGATCTGTCCTAGATCATTCCTTCGGTCATTTCGAACGGAATTGCGTACAGAGCCGATGTTCCTATGATCTCCGCCGTACGGTTGATACCGGTCTCCGTATGATCGAGGTTCTCTGTCGATGTCTCTTTGAACTTTGCCGAAGGCCTATTTGGATAAATGGAACCGGAAGGGGTCCCCGACTGATCGTCTTCAACCCTGATCTTCGACTGGTACTGATTATAAACATCAACCCAGTTCACCGCTTGATACTCAATTAAATTCTGCTTTAGTTGTCGTGATGCTACCGAACTTCGTTCGTTCAAACCTTGAGTAAAGGCTTAAACAACCCAATCATCTGTGACCAAGGGTAGGTCCATGCGTTCCATTTGGAACCAAGATACGAATTCCCTTAACATTTTGTTGTCCTTTTGTTTCACTTTGAAGAGGTCCGACTTCTTAGTCGCGACCTTTATTGCTCCAGCGTGAGCCTTGACGAAGGAATCTACAAGCATGGCAAATGAATCGATGGAATTGGATGGCGAATTGTGGTGGGTGCCAAACTCTAAGGAATCACTAGTATCCTTTGTCTCACGGTGGGTGCCAAACTGTTTACCCTTAAAATTGGATCACAATTAAGCTTATAATGTGATTTTAAGGACATGTGATTTCACCTAATACCAATTGATAAACATGAAGATTTATAACAGAAATTAACAATAAAGTAAAGTAAACCAGTGTTGAAATACAATTCAGCCCTCGAGCTAGTATGCCCTCGAACTGACTGGTACTATAGTAATGAAGTATATAAAATGAACTAATGAACAAGAGAGCATAAACTAAAGAGAGTGTTATATTGATTTGATGTGCGAGAGTAATGTGTCTTACAGATGATTAGAACTCCCCTTTATCTAGTAGAGGAATTCTACTTATGGTACAATTCTAATTACAGAAGGGAATCCCATGATTATCTAGATAACTCTTCCTGATTTGATCCGTTCCGAGATTTTCGTCATGATTGTCGACCAGTCACGAATATCTCGCCTTCTGTTATTACGCTATCTTCGGTCTTGCACGAAGTCTACCTTGTTTGGTGTTGATTCTTACTGGTCTTGATCTCGACAAGTGCCTCGAATTTCGAACTCGGTACCTTGTCCCTGTGTCTCGGTTTGATCTACTACGGGGCCGATCTTTGATACATCTCCCTGGTCTCGGTCAATCAGTAAAATCGGGTGGGCCCAGTTTAAACCGTATACAACATGTCAACGGCAAGTAGATCACACGTGAGGTGGGCTGACTAGGTCGTTTATTTACTTGATACACTTAATAGTCACTTAAAGTGTCTAACTGAAAATGAGCTCAGTTAAAATATTTGTCTGATTATTGGGGACAACTTAAAGGGACTGTTTATGTATTTCACCTTAATTTTATATATGCGCACGTGAGAAATTTGAATTCACGAGTAGGACCGTTTATCTAAAGCATTCTTAGCTGAAGAACTTTTTGTAGCTATTCCCACCATTTCAGTTTAACTAAAGAACCAATCCATACTTGACAACGTCATCTTCTAGTCACTGTAATCACGTTTGATTCCACTATCTAATTTAACATGTGGATAATTTTCTTGTAATCTCCTAATCCTTATCTAAGACCAAAAGAACAAATTAAATCAATGTATTTGTAACTCTTACTAGGTTTCTGCTTTTGCTTTTTGAAGATCAAGATTGAGCTAATCCAACTAAGAATAATCCTATATTTGTCTAAGCAGCCATCCATTTAGGAAAATGGCCCTAGCAAGCTCCAAATGGCTATTTTTTGTCATATGAGGACACCTTAGTATGTCTCAAAAGCAAATTGAACTGGTGAGTTTAACTATATCTTCTTTTCATTGGTTTGTTTTGTCTTTGTGATTATCCAAATGAATGTAGGAAGCATTATTATTTTTTAATTAGGATCACATTCCAACTCAATATTTCTTTTCAGTTTCAGTTGGAGATGACTTATATACATGAGACTAGAAATGGACAAGCTAGATCTTCATCATGCTCACTGACTTCGTCATATTTGAAATCATTTAATATAAAGTAGATATCAATGATAAAGACCGCACATTTTCTGTCTAAAGAAATATTGTCTTTTTTTTTTAATTTTTGCATATGACTAGTAAGATGAGAAAAACTAGATGACGTATGGTCCTATTTTACAATTATTAATTATTCATGTAGTGGAAATATCATTAAAGTTGAACTTACTAAAAGGGAGAGCCTATTGTATGTCACCAAAGATGAAATTATTATCGTGCTTGCATATGACAAGTAAGATGACGAAAGATTAGACGACGTTGTGTTGGTGTTGATTTATCAAAATAGTTTGACGACTGATTAAAATTGGTAGCAAATTGGTTCTCAATATCAGACTTATTGCATCATTATTTTCTTTTTCATTAACGATAATGACAAGGTAAGGAAAGGAGATTTGATCTATGATCTACTCGAAAGAAGTTTGTGTGCATTAATGAGCTAAATAGGCTATATGTTCACTTGTAGTTTATTTACTACTTTGATATATTTGTTAACCGTCGAGGAGGGGCGGATTTAGGGGCGGGAGGGTGTTTATTCGAATTTCCTTTGTCGAAATATTATAATGTATATATAAGGTAAAATCTGATTTTTACTACTATATGATATGTTTTGAATCCCCGTGATATAGCCTAAAAATATAGCTTAGTGATCAAAGGTATTCAAAATCTTAGCGAGGTTATTAGTTTAATTTCCGCTAGCTACAACCTTTTTTAACTTTCTTTTTTGAACCCCTTTAGCGGAAATCCTGCCTCCACCCAAGGCCATCGAGCGCGCGAACAAAGTCTCACATTGGTAGCTGGAAAGATTGGGAGCCTACATATAAAGTGCAGATATATCTTAATAGTGAGGCATTTTTGGGAGGAAATCGTACAGATTTGATTCAAAACAAACAATATTATACCATATTAAAAGTATGTTTAGACTGGCCGAGCCCAATAATTGGTATCAGCGCCGCAAAATGAGTATGGCGATAGTAGAGTGATTGTGCAAATTAAGGGGAGATACGTGGGTCGTCGTGATTACATGGAGCTTAGTTCGAGGGGATTGTTGAGCGTGAATAAAGTCCTAGATTGTAACTGAAAATATTGGGAACCTACATATACTCTCTTAATTATGTGAGAGCTTTTGACAAAAAGTACGACCATCGACCAAAACTCATGATATTATACTATGTTAAGAATATGTTTGGGCAGCCCGACACTAAAAATTGAATCTCTAGTTGTTTAGAGGTCTCAGTTAAATGCTCGTATAAACCTTATACGTGCAGTTATAAGAAGAATTTTAATGCGAAACAAATTTTCAACTGACTAGGATTTTGTTTCACTATTTTGAGATACTTGTAACATAAATAGCTAAAGGAAAACTTATGAGCTGTTTCCGATACATTTTTTTTTATAAACTGAAAATATTATTAGTAGAGACTAAGTAGTAACAGTTTCATGCTCCGTAAGGTCATGCATGGTGTTAATGCTTCCTAATTTGGCTAGAAGCCTACAACTATTAGTAGATATACTTTTAACGCATCACCATATTTGTCTACTAGCATCCTGGTCAAGACATAAAGTAGTGGAATAGCTAGACGACTAAGTGTATTGACTTCTGATTTCCTTATTGTTTCCCTTGCCAAAAGATGTGCTACTTCATTTTCTTGTCGAAAACTATGCCTGATCACCAGCGTGTCCATTTTGGATATCAACCATCTGCAATTATTTAAAAGATCTTTGTAAGTTACACAACCATAATTAATGAAGTTGATTATCTGAGTTGCATCAGTTTCCACTTCTAGTGGAGAGAGTTGTTGCTCCCATGTGATTTGAAGACCATAATAAAAAGCATGTAGTTCAGTAGGCCAATCTATAAGGTTAGTAGGAATATTTTGTCATGTCCCGAAATTCCACCATCGGACCGTGATAACGTCTAACGTTGAGCCCGATAGACAAGCTAACGTATATAGCTAAACTAGCATAATAATCTCAAAACTTTCAAAATAAGCTAAAACAATTCAAAATTTAAACAGCAGAATAAATACAGTCCCGAGCTAACTAAGGACAATCATAATACAACGACGCAAAATTTTTCAAAACCTGGAGTCAAAAACTCACGAACTGTCTAAGAGTGCTAAATACAAGTCTGAAAGGAAATACATGTCTGCCTTTGAAGCTAAAGGATAAACAAGACAGAATCGAAGACAAAGGGATGGAAGAGACGCCAAGGCCCACGAACGCCAGCGGGTATACCTTGAAGCCTCTATGATAAGCTGGAAGACACTCCCACTAATTATGTCCTCCAGGTAGAGGTGGGCAAAATCCGGAAAACCGAATTCCGAACCGAACCGAACCGAACCGAACCGAATTAATTCGGTATTTCGGTTTCGGTTTTTTTCGGTATTTCGGTCTAATTCGGTATTACATTTTTGGTATTTTGGTATTTCGGTTCGATTTTCGGTATTTTTTGGACCCTACCTATATTTAGGTAAAAATTGCGCGGGGCACCCTATTTGGTTGCCCCCATTTAACCTATACCCGCTTTTTTTAAAAACATTTAACTTGTACCCACTTTTTAAATAACTTAAGCTCCCTTTCCCTCGCTGAGCTGAGTTCACCAGTTAAGCTGAAGTTCACCAGTTATAAAGGCAAAACTTCAGCATACGGGGCTGAAGTTCCCTAGTTACAAAGATAAAAGTTCAGCTCTAGAGCAGAAATTTCCCAGTTACAAACTTCAGCTTTAGAACTGAAGTTCCCTAGTTACAAAGATAAAAGTTCAGCTCTAGAGCAGAAATTTTCCAGTTACAAACTTCAGCTTTAGAACTGAAGTTCCCAAGTTATAAAGACAATTACAAAGACAACTTCAGCTCTAGAGCTGAAGTTTTGTCTTTGTAAAAATTGCGCGGGGCACCCTATTTGGTCGCCCCCATTTAACCTATACCCGCTTTTTAAAAAAATATTTAACTTGTACCCACTTTTTAAATAACTTAAGCTCCCTTTCCCTCGCTGAGCTGAGTTCACCAGTTAAGCTGAAGTTCGCCAGTTATAAAGGCAAAACTTCAGCATACGGGGTTGAAGTTCCCTAGTTACAAAGATAAAAGTTCAGCTCTAGAGCAGAAATTTCCCAGTTACAAACTTCAGCTTTAGAACTGAAGTTCCCAAGTTATAAAGACAATTACAAAGACAAAAACTTCAGCTCTAGAGCTGAAGTTCCCCAGTGTAACTGCGGGAACTTCAGCCCCGTATGCTGAAGTTTCCCAGTTACAAAGACAAAAACTTCAGCTCTAGACTGGGGAACTTCAGCCCCATATGCTGAAGTTCCCCAGTTACAAAGACAAAAACTTCAGCTCTAGAGCTGAAGTTCCCCAGTGTAACTGGGGGAACACTTGAAGAACTTTTTGGGGAGGAAAAGGGGAAGAAAATAAATGCTGAGGTGTATGCTTATATGAATTCTTTGTTTGAAGAGTATCTAAAAATGTATTAAACTACATCTTGTCCTCAATCTCCATCTAGTTCTACTTCATCTAATAACACATCTAATACATCTTGTGGGAGTGTTATAACTACATCATTAATAAGGACGAAGCTTCACTTGAAGAAACAAAAGGAAGACAATGGAAGTGGGAGTGCTAAATCCGAGTTGGATAAATACATTAGTGAAGAACAAGAGCCTTTTAATGAAGAATCTGATATCTTAAGTTGGTGGAAAACACATGCTCCTAGATTTCCTATTCTTTCGGAGTTGGCTCGTGATGTGTTGGCCAATCCAATTTCTAGTGTGGCGTCGGAATGCACATTTAGAACCGGTGGCCGTATTCTTGATCCATTTAGGAGTTCATTTACTCCTAAATGTGTGAAAGCTCTTATTTGTGTTCAAGATTGGCTTAGAGAATAGAAGAATCCTAATAGTGTTGAAGAAGACTTGAAGTATCTTGAGGTACTCGAGCTTGGTTAGCTTTAATATTTTGTGTGTATTTTAGTTTAAAATAATATATATAATAATTGTTTATTTGTCATTTTCATTGACATATTTGATCGAATTATCTTTAGATATAGACAATAATAGAAACACTACTAGCATTGCTTGATGTATAGTTGCAAATTGAAACTTGAGTGGTAAGTTTAATAAACTATGGTGATATACTTTTGTAGTTTTATTTTATTATCATCAAAAAATAATATTCTAACTTATGATTTACATATTGTTTAGGTTCAAGTGCAATCATGCCCCGTGCTCGGTTGGCCATTTTCAGAGAAGATTTGCAGCCATTTTCAGAGAAAGGATTTGCAGTGTTTTTTTATATGTTCTGCTCCATTTTAGTGCTCCAAATTAGCAATTTAGCATACTGTTAAGTGGACTGTAATTTGGGCTGTAACTGGTATTTGTAATTGTAATTTGTAACAGGACAGTTGGACTGTAATTTGTAACTGAATAGTTGGTATTTTTGCTGGCAGTGTGGAACGTTTTTGACTGTTAAGTGGACTGTAAGTCCAGTGAAACTGTGGAAGTGTGGAACACTGGAACGTCTTTGACTGTTAAGACTTAAGTGGACTGTAACTCTGTAACTCCAGTGGAACTGTGGAGCTTTATAATTCTTACTTGTGAATAAAGTCATTCAATATATTTAAGGGGTAGTACTTGTGAATAATATTTTAATGTGTTAAAAGATTGTATTGACAACATGGGAAAAGGTAGTGACTAATAACTCCAGTCCAGTGAATAATTGAATATAGTAGCCAATACAACGAGCATGTTTTTTCAGTGAGCACTGAGCAGCGTTGAAGTTGTCAATACAACGAGCATGTTTTTTTACTTTTGTAGTTCGTTGTTCTTTATCATCACTGAATATTAAACCGACACCATACCAAAATCGTACCGAACCGTACCGTACCGAAATATTTAGGTACGGTATTTGGTATACACAATTGAGAAACCGAATACCGAAATACCAAACCAAAGTACCGAATGCCCAACCCTACCTCCGGGTCCCGCTGCGTAATCTGCACAACATAAAGAAGTGCAGGTGTAGCATCAGTACAACCGACCCCATGTACTGAGTAAGTGCCTAGCCTAACCTCGGCGAAGTAGTGACGATGCTAGAACCAGACTACCGAATAAACCTGTACAGTTCAAATAAATAGATATACATATATACAACGGATAAGAAATATAGGGAGAAAACAATTAATAAAGGAAGGGGAACATGCTGTGAGGAGATAACTTTCTCATATAGGAAATCTCAATAAGGAAAAGAACATCAAAGCCAGCATATCAATAAGGACAAGAAATCACAAACTTGCACGGCATCACCCTTCGTGCTTTACACTCTTTCCTCACAATATCAAACAATGCACGACAACATCCTTCGTGCTTTAACACTCTTCTTCACTCAAACAACAATCACAAACAAGGGAAAGGAAGTAAACAAAATAGAAATAGAAATCCCGGCAAGGGAACAACAATAGAAATCTCAACATCCCAGCAAGGGAGACAATATCAAAAAATGCACAGCATCACTCTTCGTGCTTTACTGTCATTCTTACCAAGACAAGTGCACGACATCACCCTTCGTGCTTTACTCTCATTCTCACCAAGACAAGTGCACGATATCACCTTTCGTGCTTTAACACTCTTCCTCACCCAAAAAGCAATCACAACCAAGGGAAAGGAAGTAAACAGAATAGAAATAGAAATCCGGCAAGGGAACAATAATTAAAAAATTAAATCCCAGCAAGGGTAACATCAATTAAACATTTAAATCCCGGCAAGGGAACATCAACTAAATATTTAAATCCCGGCTAGGGAACATCAACTGCACAATTAACTCCCGGCAAGGGTATAATTCAATAACTCTTTCTCTTTCTTTCACTTTTATTTCCATGATTTATTCTATTACTTGAGCAAATGCTTTAAAGGATGTAATATCTCATATTTCTTCATTATTCGTTTCACAATTTGAGCCAATGCTCCAAGGACGTAATATCTCATATTTCTTCATTATTCGTTTCACAGTTTTAGCCAATGCTCCAAGGACGTAATATCTCATATTTATTCATTATTTGTTTAACAATTTGAGCCAATGCTCCAAGGACGTAATATGTCATATTTCTTCATTATTCGTTTCACAATTTGAGCCAATGCTCCAACAAAGTTTACAGAATACAATTCCCTTCACATATTCTTCACAACATATAGAAATCATCAATTAAGCATGAAAATTACCATAAAATCAGAATATTCACAATATAAGGACTCACAGTCAAGCTAGACACCAATGTATAGATACTCGTCATCATGCCTATACATCGTATTTGACAATTAGCAAGTAGAAAATTATACTCAACTCCTATTCCCTCAAGCTAAGGTTAGACCAAACACTTACCTCGGGTCCAAAGTATAGCAATCAACCCTCTAACACCGCCTTTCCTTTAGAATTCGACTCCGGAATGGTATTATCTAGGCATAATCAACTCAAGTATATCAATAAGGATTCAAAGATTCAATTACATGGCCTAATTATCCATTTCCTAGAATTCTTTCAAATTTATCAAAATTCGACCCCAGGCCCGCTTGGTCCCAACACAAGGCTCGGACCAAAACCATGTCACCCATTCACCCACGAGCCCAAATAGATAATTTGTTTTCAAATTCGACCCCAAAACGAGGTCTTAATCAAGGAAATTCAAAAGGTCCTAACTCTACCCAAATTCCCAAATTTTCTACTCTAATTGCATGTTTTAGGCTTAGGAATTCATTAAATATGGATGAAAAATGAAGGAAACGAGTTAAAATTTACTAACCCAAGAAGTTTTGGTGAAGGAAGGCTTCAATGGATGCCTAAGGGCCTTGGAGAAGAAGAGGTTCGTTATTTTCTAAGTGAATCCCGTAGCTACTGGTTATGGAAATATTTGTATACCACTCGGCAAAATTACCCTTTGCGATCGCGGAAGGGGAGTCGCGTTCGTGAAGGGTAGACTGGTCAGACCATTGCGATCGCGGAAGGGAGGACGCGATCACGAAGAATAAAGAAAACAGGGGTCTAGAAGTTGACTTACGCAAACGCATGGGACATCATGCGAACTCGATGAAGGAGATTGGTAAGGCTATGCGATCGCGGTCAACTGTACGCGAACGCGAAGAGGAAAAGAGGGCTAAGCCCTCAGGGTCAAATAACCCTATGCGATGGCGAGGAAATGGACGCAAACGCGATGAAGGAAAACTTAAAGCTTCACGAACGCGGAAGAGGCTTCGCGATCGCGAAGAACAAATGAACTTGGAACATACGCCCAAGTCCGATATTTTCTTACGGACCCTCCGAGACCGTCAAATCACGGGTCCGGGTTCGTTTACCCAAAATGTTGACCGACGTCAAATTTATTCATTTTAATATCAAATCTTAGCATTTTTCACAGAATCTCATGTTTAAGCTGTCCGACTACGCGCTCAGACTGCGCACGTAAATCGAGTCAAATACAAATGAGCTTTTCAAGGCCTCGGAAGTACGGGATGGGTAATAAAATAGGGGATGACCCTTTGGGTCGTCACATTCTCCACCTCTAAAACAACCGTTCGTCCTTGAACGGACAGAAGAAGGAAGTACCTGAGTCGGAAAATAAATAAGGGTAACGGCTCCGCATATCGGACTCAGACTCCCAGGTCGATGCCTCAGGAGGCTGACCTCTCCACCGAACGCGAACAGAAGGGAAACTCTTGGATCTCAACTGACGAATCTGCCGGTCTAAAATAGCTACCGGCTCCTTCTCATAAGATAAGTCTTTGTCCAACTGGATAGTGCTGAAATCTAACACGTGGGCTGGATCACCGTGATACCTCCGAAGCATGGACACATGAAAAAATGGATGTACGGCTGATAGGCTAGGTGGCAATGCAAGTCTATAATCCACCTCTCCCACTCGATCAAGAATCTCAAACGGACCGATGAATCTAGGGCTAAGCTTGACCTTCTTCCCAAATCTCATCACACCTTTCATAGGTGACACTCAGAGCAATACTCGCTCACCAACCATGAAAACCACATCTCAAACCTTGCGATCTGCATGACTCTTTTGGCTAGACTGAGCTGTACAAAGCCTATCCTGAATGATCCTGACCTTGTCCAAGGCCTCCCGAACAAAATCTGTACCCAACAACCGAGCCTCTCCCGGCTCGAACCATCCAACAGGAGATCGATACCGCCTACCATATAAAGCCTCATAAGGAGCCATCTGGATACTCGACTGGTAGCTGTTGTTGTAGGCAAACTCTACTAAAGGCAAGAACTGATGCCATGATCCTCCAAAGTCAATAACACAAGATCAGAGCATATCCTCCAATATCTGAATAGTCCGCTCGAACTGCCCATCCGTCTGAGGATGAAATGCTGTGCTCAACCCCACTTGGGTGCCTAACTCTCGCTTAACTTCCCTCCAAAAACGCGAGGTAAACTGCGCGCCCCGGTCCGAAATAATAGATACCGGCACACCATGAAGGCGAAAAATCTCCCGGATATAGATCTCAGCTAACCTCTCGGATGAATAGGAGACTGCCACAGGAATGAAATGTGCTGACTTGGTCAGCCTATCAACAATGACCCAAACTGTATCAAACTTCTTCCGGGTCAACGGAAGTCCAGTAACGAAGTCCATAGTGATCCTCTACCACTTCCACTCGGGAAGCTCAATCCTCTGAAATAAACCACCAGGCCTCTGATGCTCATACTTAACCTGTTGACAATTCAAACACCGCGCCACATATGCCACAATGTCCTTCTTCATTCTACACCACCAATAATGCTACCGCAAATCCTGATACATCTTCACGGCGCCCGGATGAATACAGTACCGGGAACTGTGGGCATCCTCTAAAATCAACTCTCGAATCCCATCGACATTGGGCACACAAGCTCGCACCTGCAATATCAAAACACCATCATCATCTAAGGTCACCTGCTTGGCACCTCCGCGCTGCACCGTCTCCCTAAGGACATACAAATAGGGATCATCAAATTGCCGATCATGGATACGCTCTAATAATAAAGAACGAGCGACCGTACAAGTCAACACTCGACTAGGCTCAGAAATGTCTAACCTCATAAATCGATTGGCCAAATCCTGATCATCCAAAGCAAGCGACCTCTGACTGACCGGAATAAAAGCAAGACTGTCCATACTAGCTGACTTCCTACTCAAAGCATCGGCCACCACATTAGCCTTCCCCAGGTGATACAAGATGGTAATATCATAATCCTTCAACAGCACCAACCATCTTCTCTGCCTCAAATTCAACTCCTTTTGCTTGAACAAGTACTGAAGACTCTTATGATCCGTGAACACCTCACACGCCACGCCATACAGGTAGTGCCTCCAAATCTTCAATGCGTGGACAATGGCTGCCAACTCCAAATCATGCACTGGATAGTTCTTCTCATGAATTTTCAACTGCCTCAAAGAATAAGCAATGACCTTGCCATCCTGCATCAATACTGCACCAAGCCCAATACGGGAAGCATCGGAATAGACTGTATAAGGTCCTGAACCTGTGGGCAAAACCAATATCGGTGCCGTAGTCAGAGCTGTCTTGAGTCTCTGAAGGCTCGTCCCACACTCGTCCGACTATCTGAACTGGGCACCCTTCTGGGTCAACCTGGTCATCGGGGCTGCAATAGATGAGAACCCCTCCACGAACTGACGATAATAGCCTGCCAATCCCAAGAAACTCCGAATCATTGTAGCTGAAGCTGGTCTAGGACAGTTCTTGACTGCCTCAATCTTCTTCGAGTCAACCTGAATACCCTCTTCTGACATGACATGACCTAGGAAAGCAACTGAACTCAACCAGAACTCACACTTCAAAAACTTTGCATATAGCTGGCTATCCTTCAGAGTCTGAAGAACTACTCTGAGATGCTGCTCGTGCTCCTCCTGGCTGTGGGAGTATATCAATATATCATTAATGAAGACTATCACGAACGAGTCCAAATAAGGCCTGAACACTCGGTTCATCAAATCCATAAAAGCTGCTGGGGCATTTGTCAACCCAAACGACATGACTAAGAACTCGTAATGCCCGTACCGAGTGCGGAAAGCTGTCTTAGGGACATCGGATGCCCTAATCCTCAACTGATGGTAGCCAGATCTCAAGTCTATCTTTGAAAATACCCTGGCACCCTGAAGCTGATCGAACAAATCATCAATCCTCGGCAGTGGATACTTATTCTTGATTGTAACCTTGTTCCATTACCGGTAATCAATGCACATCCTTATCGAACCATCCTTTTTCTTCACGAACAATACTGTAGCACCCCAAGGAGAAACACTGGGTCTAATGAAACCCTTCCCAAGTAATCCTGCAACTGTTCCTTCAACTCTTTCAACTCTAGCGGGGCCATGAGATACGGCAGAATGGAAATGGGTTGGGTGCCCGGAGCCAGATCAATGCAGAAATCAATGTCCCTGTCGGGTGGCATCCCTGGAAGGTCTGAAGGGAAAGCCTCAGGAAACTCACGAACCACGAGTAGCGAATCAATAGAGGGAATCTCAACACTGGAATCGCGCACATAAGCCAAATAGGCCAAACACCCTTCTCGACCATACGCCGAGCCTTCACGTACGAAATAACACTGCGGGTAGAATGACCAAGAGTTCCTTTCCACCACAAACGGGGAAAATCTGGTAAGGCTAAGGTCACCGTCTTGGCATGACAATCCAAGATAGCATGATATGGGGATAACTAGTCCATCCCCAATATAACATCAAAGTCGACCATACCTAAAAGCAACAAATTAACACGGGTCTCAAGACCCCCAATCACCACAGCACAAGAATGATGGACACGATCGACCACGATAGAATCACCCACTAGTGTAGATACATAAATAGGAATACTCAGTGGATCACTAGGCATGACCAGGTATGGTGCAAAATAAGAGGACACATACGAACGTAGACCCTGGGTCAAACAGCACTGAAGCATCTCTATCACAAACCCGAATAGTATCTGTAATAACTGCATCTGAAGACTCAGCCTCTGGCCTGGCTGGAAGAGCATAACATCGGGGCTGGGCCCTACCACTCTGAACCACATCTTTGGGATGACTGGCTACTGGCTGGCCTCCACCTCTGGCGGCCTGAGCTCCACCTCTAGCACCTCTACCCCCACCTCTAGCTGGCTGGGCAGGCTATGGAACACCTGGTGCCTGTACTATGGCACGAGAACCCTGATGCTGCGAACTACCTGGTGCTCGAGGGCAAAATCTAGCAAGGTGACCCGGATTGCCACAAGTGTAACAAGACCTCGGGTGCTGAGGGAACTGAATCTGACCCTGTCGACCTGAATGCCCACCTTGAAAACTCTGAAATGGCGGTGCACTGTAAGGCTGCTGATCAGAATAGTGCATCTGAGAACCACGACCACCTGAAGTACCATGGGAAACCTAGAGAGCTGACTAAAAAGGTCTGGAAGAATGACCTCTGCCTGAAGAATCCCTGCCACCGATGAGGCTCCACTGAAACATCCAAAATGACGGGGCCTCTTGTCAGCCCCCTGACACCACCCTGTGACAGAATCATCTCGATCCTCCTGGCCACATTGGCCGCATCCTGGAACGATATATATGTACCTGACTCCCTAGCCATCTAAAGTATGATAGGCTAGGCCAATCCCTCAATAAATCTCTGAACCCTCTCCCGATCAGTGGGAAGTACCATAAGAGCATGTCGGGCTAGAGTGATGAACCTGGTCTCGTACTGAGTGATTGACATGGATCCCTGCTGGAGACGCTCAAACTGCCTCCGAAAGTCCTCTCTCTGAGTAATGGGAAGGAACTTCCCCATAAATACCTCTGAGAACTGAGCCCCAGTCAAAGGTGCAGATCCAGCTGGTCTGGCTAAGCAATAGTCTCTCTACCAACTCTTGGCTGCGCCCGATAACCGAAAAGTAGCGAAGTCAACTCCGTTGGACTCCACTATGCCCATATTATGAACGACATCATGGAAGCTGTCCAAATAATCCTGGGGGTCCTCTGATGGTGAACCAGTAAAAGTAGCAGTGAATAACTTAGTGAACCTGTCCAGTCTCCACAAAGCATCTGCTGACATAGCTGCTCCCTCTACTACCGGTGCTGCAATACCCGACTGAGCTACTCCGGTTGGCTGAGGTGCCAGAGTCTGAAACTGTGGAGCTAACTGCTCTGGCGTGCGGGCGGCAGTAGTCTGGGCACCTTCCCCAGCCTGAGAGACGGCTGGTGCAGTAGCAAGAAGACCCGCCTGTGGTACACTCTCCATGAGTCCGACTAGACGGACAAGGGCGTCCTGAAGCACTGGGGTAGCTATGAACCCCTCTGGGACCTGAGCTGGTCCAACTGGGACTGCCGGAACTGGGACCTCCTCGTCAGACTCGACCTGAGGGTCCTCCACTGGGGCTGCTTCTCTAGGCTGAGCCCGGCCCGGCCTCGGCCTCTAGCACGACCTCGGCCTCTAGCACGGCCTCGTCCACGACCTCGACCTCGACCCCGAGTAGGAGCTGTAGCAGGAGTGTCAGGCTGCTGGGTGGAACCAAGGGAAGCACGCGTCCTCACCATCTGTGAGAGAATAGAATAGAAACTCAATCAGTACTCAGAATTCATAGCGCACGATAGAGACGAAAAGAACTATGGAGTCACCCTAACTTTGCAGCCTCTGGGGGATAAATACAGACATCTCCGTACCGATCCCTCAGACTCTACCAAGTTGTCCATGAGTTGTGAGACCTAAGTAACCCAGAAGCTCTGATACCAACTTGTCACGCCCCGAAATCCCACCATCGGGCCGTGGTGGCGTCTAACGTTGAGCCCGCTAGACAACCCAACGTATATAGCTAAACTATCATAATAATCTCAAATTTTTCAAAATAAGCTAAAACAATTCAAAATTTAAACAACGGAATAAATACAGTCCCGAGCTAAGTAAGGACAATCATAATACAACGACGTAAAATTTCCCAAAACCTGGAGTCACAAACTCACGAACTGTCAAAGAGTGCTAAATACAAGTTTGAAAGGAAATACATGTCTACCTTTGAAGCTAAAGGAAAAACAAGAAAAAGTCGAAAACAAGAGGATGGAAGAGACGCCAAGGCCCACGAATGCCAACGGGTATACCTTGAAGCCTCTATGATATGTTGGAAGACACTCCCACTAATGATGTCCTCCGGGTCCGGCTGCGTAATCTGCGCAACATAAAGAAGTACAGGTGTAGCATCAGTACAACTGACCCCATGTACTGAGTAAGTGCCTAGCCTAACCTCGACGAAGTAGTGACGAGGCTAGAACCAGACTACAGAATAAACCTATGCAGTTCAAATAAATAGATATACATATATACAACGGATAAGAAATATAGGGAGAAAACAATTAATAAAGGAAGGGGAACATGATGTGGGGAGATAACAGTCTNTCATGGCAGCTGTCCAAATAATCCTGGGGGTCCTCTGATGGTGAACCAGTAAAAGTAGCAGTGAATAACTTAGTGAACCTGTCCAGTCTCCACAAAGCATCTGCTGACATAGCTGCTCCCTCTACTACCGGTGCTGCAATACCCGACTGAGCTACTCCGGTTGGCTGAGGTGCCAGAGTCTGAAACTGTGGAGCTAACTGCTCTGGCGTGCGGGCGGCAGTAGTCTGGGCACCTTCCCCAGCCTGAGAGACGGCTGGTGCAGTAGCAAGAAGACCCGCCTGTGGTACACTCTCCATGAGTCCGACTAGACGGACAAGGGCGTCCTGAAGCACTGGGGTAGCTATGAACCCCTCTGGGACCTGAGCTGGTCCAACTGGGACTGCCGGAACTGGGACCTCCTCGTCAGACTCGACCTGAGGGTCCTCCACTGGGGCTGCTTCTCTAGGCTGAGCCCGGCCCGGCCTCGGCCTCTAGCACGACCTCGGCCTCTAGCACGGCCTCGTCCACGACCTCGACCTCGACCCCGAGTAGGAGCTGTAGCAGGAGTGTCAGGCTGCTGGGTGGAACCAAGGGAAGCACGCGTCCTCACCATCTGTGAGAGAATAGAATAGAAACTCAATCAGTACTCAGAATTCATAGCGCACGATAGAGACGAAAAGAACTATGGAGTCACCCTAACTTTGCAGCCTCTGGGGGATAAATACAGACATCTCCGTACCGATCCCTCAGACTCTACCAAGTTGTCCATGAGTTGTGAGACCTAAGTAACCCAGAAGCTCTGATACCAACTTGTCACGCCCCGAAATCCCACCATCGGGCCGTGGTGGCGTCTAACGTTGAGCCCGCTAGACAACCCAACGTATATAGCTAAACTATCATAATAATCTCAAATTTTTCAAAATAAGCTAAAACAATTCAAAATTTAAACAACGGAATAAATACAGTCCCGAGCTAAGTAAGGACAATCATAATACAACGACGTAAAATTTCCCAAAACCTGGAGTCACAAACTCACGAACTGTCAAAGAGTGCTAAATACAAGTTTGAAAGGAAATACATGTCTACCTTTGAAGCTAAAGGAAAAACAAGAAAAAGTCGAAAACAAGAGGATGGAAGAGACGCCAAGGCCCACGAATGCCAACGGGTATACCTTGAAGCCTCTATGATATGTTGGAAGACACTCCCACTAATGATGTCCTCCGGGTCCGGCTGCGTAATCTGCGCAACATAAAGAAGTACAGGTGTAGCATCAGTACAACTGACCCCATGTACTGAGTAAGTGCCTAGCCTAACCTCGACGAAGTAGTGACGAGGCTAGAACCAGACTACAGAATAAACCTATGCAGTTCAAATAAATAGATATACATATATACAACGGATAAGAAATATAGGGAGAAAACAATTAATAAAGGAAGGGGAACATGATGTGGGGAGATAACAGTCTCATATAGGAAATCTCAATAGGGAAAAGAACATCAAAGCCAGCATATCAATAAGGACAAGAAATCACAAACTTGCACGACATCACCCTTCGTGCTTTTACTCTCGTCCTCACTATGAAATGTATAATGTAATCAATGTAAATCATGGCACTGCATCACCGTTCGTGATTTTACGCTCTTTACTCACTGTATAATCAATGAATATGGTACGGAATGGTACATCATACGGTACGACATCACCCATTGTACTTTACACAATTTCCTCACAATATCAAACAATGCACGACATCACCCTTCGTGCTTTAACACTCTTCCTCACCCAAACAGCAATCACAAACAAGGGCAAGGAAGTAACAGAATAGAAATAGAAATCCCGGCAAGGGAACAAAGATAGAAATCTCAACATCCCAGCAAGGGAGACAATATCAAACAATGCACGACATCATCCTTCGTGCTTTAGTCTCATTCTTACCAAGACAAGTGCACGGCATCACCCTTCGTGCTTTACTCTCATTCTCACCAAGACAAGTGCACGGCATCACCCTTCGTGCTTTAACACTCTTCCTCACCCAAACAACAATCACAACCAAGGGCAAGGAAGTAAACAGAATAGAAATAGAAATCCCAGCAAGGGAACAACAATTAAACAATTAAATCCAAGCAAGGGTAACATCAATTAAACATTTAAATCCCGGCAAGGGAACATCAACTAAACATTTAAATCCCGGCTAGGGAACATCAACTGCACAATTAAATCCCGGCAAGGGTATATTTCAATAACTCTTTCTCTTTCTTTCACTTTCATTTCCATGATTTATTCTATTACTTGAGCAAATCCTCCAAAGGATGTAATGTCTCATATTTCTTCATTATTCATTTCATAATTTGAGCCAATGCTCCAAGGACGTAATATCTCATATTTCTTCATTATTCGTTTCACAGTTTGAGCCAATGCTCCAAGGACGTAATATCTCATATTTCTTCATTATTCGTTTCACAATTTGAGCCAATGCTCCAACAAAGTTTACAGAATACGATTCCCTTCACATATTCTTCACAACATATGATCAACTAAGCATGGAAATTACAACAAAATCAGAATATTCACAATATAAGGACTCACGGTCATGCTAGACACCAATGTATAGATACTCGTCACCATGCCTATACATCGTATTTGACAATTAGCAAGTAGCAAATAATACTCAACTCCTATTCCCTCAAGCTAAGGTTAGACCAAACACTTACCTCGGGTCCAAAGTATAGCAATCAACCCTCTAACACCGCATTTCCTTTAGAATTCGACTCCGGAATGGTATTATCTAGGCATAATCAACTCAAGTATATCAATAAGGATTCAAAGATTCAATTACATGGCCTAATTATCCATTTCCTAGCATTCTTTCAAATTTATCAAAATTCGACCCCAGGCCCACTTGGTCCCAACACAAGGCTCGGACCAAAACCATGTCACCCATTCACCCACGAGCCCGAATAGATAATTTGTTTTCAAATTCGACCCCAAAACGAGGTCTTAATCAAGGAAATTCAAAAGGGCCTAACTCTACCCAAATTCCCAAATTTTCTACTCTAATTGCATGTTTTAGGCTTAGGAATTCATTAAATATGGATGAAAAATGAAGGAAACGAGTTAAAATTTACTAACCCAAGAAGTTTTGGTGACGGAAGGCTTCAATGGACGCCTAAGGGACTTGGAGAAGAAGAGGTTCGTTATTTTCTAAGTGAATCCCGTAGCTACTGGTTCTGGAAATATTTATATACCACTGGGCAAAATTGCCCTTCGCGATCGCGGAAGGGGAGTCGCATTCGCGAAGGGTAGACTGGTCAGACCATCGCGATCGCGGAAGGGAGGACGCGATCGCGAAGAGTAAAGAAAACTGGTGTCCAGAAGTTGACTTACGCGAACGCGTGGGACATCACGTGAACGCGATGAAGGAGACCGGTAAGGCTACGCGATCGCGGTCAACTGTTCGCGAACGAAAGAGGAAAAGAGGGCTAAGCCCTCAGTGTCAAATAACCCTACGCATTCGTGAAGAAATGGACGCGAACACGATGAAGGAAAACTTAAAGCTTCGCGAACGCGAAAGTGGCTTCGCGATCGCGAATAACAAATGAACCTGCAACAGCTGAAGCAAAAACCAAAAATTCTCCTAAGTTCAAAATCGCTCTGAGACACCTCCGAAACATTCCCGAGCCCTCGGGGCCCCAAACAAATCACGTGCACTAACTAAACAACATCCTACGAAATTAACCAGGCGATCAAATCGCTAATATAACATCATATACATCGAATTAAACCTCAAAATCCATGAATTCTATCAAATTTCATAAAACATCAAAAATTTCATTTTAAAGTCCGAAACACGTCAAACGACGTCCAATTTCAACCAAACTTCACAAAAATATCTCAAACCATATATAAGACCTTTAACGAGAGCCGGAACCAAAACACGGGCCTGATACCAACATACTCTAGCAAATTTTCATTTCACTATTCTTTATAAATTTTAGAAAAACAATTTTTCTCAAAAATTCATTTCTCGGGCTTGGGACCTCGGAATTCGATTCTGGGAATACGCCCAAGTCCCATATTTTCCTACGGATCCTCCGGAACCGTTAAATTACGGGTCCGAGTCCGTTTACCCAAAATATTGATCGAAGTCAAATTTATACATTTTAATATGAAATCTTAGCATTTTCACAAAATCTCATATTTAAGCTGTCCGGCTACGCGCCCGGACTGCGCATGCAAATCGAGGAAAATACAAATAAGGTTTTCAAGACCTCGGAAGTATGGATGGGTAATAACATAGGTGATGACCCTTTGGGTCGTCACATGTTTGGGTTTAAGTTGCTAATCTTTCTGAGCCAACTCTCATCATTTATAGGAATATTGTTAATATCAATCCCCAAATACCTATAGCTCCTGAGCTATAGGGAAGCTAGTTGAAATATGAATGATTTTTTTGGCTCCTTTCTATAAATTGTGCATAATAATCATCAATGTTAATGCCAATATGATGGAGAAAGTGCGTACATGGTGACCTGTCGTGGTGGCATAACGAAAGAACTTTTTAAATTTTATTAGGACAGTGGAGCTTCCAAATCCACGTAAATTCTTTATTGGATGAATGCTTCTTATCTATCAAATTATAGCAGGACTTAGTTGTGAAAGTTTCATTTTTATTGACTACCCACATTGGGATGTCTGATGAAGCTTCTAGGGGGAAATTATTCAGTGAATTTTTTCAGATAGGTCTCTAGGTATTGTAAAAGAGATGTCATTAAAATTTCACTCATTGGCTTTCCTTATGTCCCTAATCGTTAGGGAGGATTCCAGTTTGTTAAGAGGCCCAATAAAGTAGTTCCTAAGATTATTGCAATCTGAGATCCAGGTAGAATCCCAAATATTAAGGGAGGAGTTTTGATTTATAGCCCACGTATTTTTCTTTTGACAAATACACCATCCTTTTAAGATATTTTTTCAGCTAAATGAGTGATTAGCGGTAGAACGATTAATATATTTTTTGGTAAGAATTTTAGCCCATAGAGATTGAGGGTTATTTAAAAGACGCCACACTAAGCTGGTAAGGAGTGTTAGAGTTTTTGATTTTGCTTTCCTTAGACCTACACCCCCTTTTTCCTTATTTTTAGTGACTACATCCCAACTAAGAAGGTGCAACTTCTTTTTAGATTCGTTTGTTTCCCATAGAATATTTCTTTGAATCTTCCAAGTCGAGAGTTTTGCATGCATGTATCAATGATGAATTGGAAATGTTTGAGTTTGGGATGATTTTCTAATATTGGAAAACCTAAATATTTTTCAAAATGAGTTATTGCTCTTAATGCCAAAATAAGAGGAGGTATTATTAACACAATCTTTTGAACAAGTTTTTGAGAAAATAATTTTTGATTTTGTATAATTGATAGTTTGACAAGACATGTCACATAATATTTCTAAGCTATTGCGAATTGCGGAGCAAGTTTTTTTTGTTAATTTTTACCATTAAGACAAGGTCGTCTGCAAAAAATAAATGGGAAAGGGAAGGACCTTTGGGACTTGTATTAATAGAGAGCCATTGCTTGATATCCACCTGATGGTTAATATATCTAGAAAGCATTTCCATACACAGTATGAAAATGTAAGGTCACATGGGATCTCCTTGTCTAATTCCTCTGCTAGGGCTAAAGAAGTTTATTTTTGAGCCATTGACAATGACAACAATGGTACTAGTTGTTATACAGGACATGATAAGTTTAGAGATATTTGGGGGGAATTTAAAGAATAGTAACATTCTATAAATAAAGGACCATTCTAGCTTATAAAAAGTTTTTTCTAAGTCAATTTTGAGTAACATGCTACCTAATTTTCCCTTAGTCTTTTTGAAATAAGAGATTATTTCCTAAATAATGATGACATTATCACTTGCTCTTCTATTTTTCATAAAACTTGATTGGCAAGGACTAATTAGTTTATCAAGGAAATGCTTGAATCTATTAGCGATGATTTTTGTGATAGTCTAGTAGTGTTATACAGACCTATAGATCTGAAATTTTTTAAATTATTTGCGTTGGAAATATTAGAAATTAAACATAAGAATGTAGTATTAATGTCTGAGGGGATGGAGTGATTTTTAAAAATGTTATGACATATGGTACGAATAAATTTGTTAATAATGTGTCTATATTTTTGATAAAAGAAAGGATGCAAACCGTCTGGACCTGGTGTTTTATAGGGTTTGAAAGAGAATTAACAGAGTTAATTATTTCACTATTCAGCAGGGGCTGTCAAAAGTTGAGAGGTCTAAATTATTAAAATTGGGTTGACTCTTTTGTATATTAAGTCAATTAGAAATCGTATGATTAGTGGTAAATGAGCGAAGCTATTGTCAGTGAACCTGCCGCAGCACCAACACGCAATATTCAACTCTTGCCTCTTTTTTTTTTTTTTTTTTTTTTTTTTTTTTTTTTTTTTTTCCCCCCCACAGGGTCAAAAAAAATTTTTTTTATAATTTTTTGGGGGGTTGTGCC
>ML379905.1:0-53474 GCA_005239525.1 Nicotiana knightiana | reverse complement strand
TTTTTTTTTTTTTTTTTTTTTTTTTTCCGCTCTTTCACTGAATTCTTTCAACTTGTTTTATAGAAAGCATTCACACGCTATATCAACGCAGACCTAATCTATTATATGTTATTAGCAACTTATTTTATTTACTTAATGAGCACAACAAGATACAAAGTGGTGTGTGGTGTTCTTCGGCTGGTGCCTCATATTCTTCTCGTCAACATCGACAACAAGCCAGTCAACCCACGTGATGGATTGCTCAAAGCTCAATTTTTTATCTAGTATTTGCGACGCTTTTCAAGCCAGCTGCGTTATGAAAATAGTTAGGCAATCCCAACTCTCTAAGTGGAAAATTTTGACCCTCCACAATAAGATTAGGGGATAATCCTACAGACAAATTATCACAACTTGAGTTGTGATACTAAGAGTTTTAATCTCGATGATAAGATGATTACTGCTTTTCATACTTGGATCTCTTCTCTACCGTTAATAGTGTTGACTATACGGATGTGAGTAACATATACACAATGTACGTAAAAATTCTTGTACACGGCTGTGTATATTAACTTATGGTAATATGTTAGGTACTACTTTTTATAATCAAGAGCTATATCTATAACTTTTATCAGATTACTAATTAATGTTGTATACAGTTAAAATCGGACCCATCCAATTTTATTGATTAACCGAGATCAGGATGATGGATCGAGGACTGGCCCCGTATTATATCAGATCGAGACATGAGGATAAGATACCGAGCTCGAGATTCGAAGTATCAGTTGAGATCGAGACCAGCAATGATCGAGAACAAATGGGATAGACATCGAGCGAGACCGATGATATCATAATAACGGAAAGCCGAGATATCAGTGACCGGTCGAAGATCATGGCGGAAATCTGGAACAGATCAAATCAAGAGTGGTTATTTAGCTAATCATGAGATTTTTTTCTGTAATTAGAATTATACCATTAGTGGAATTCCTCTACTATATAAAGGGGGATTCTAATGACGTCAATACCACACAAGAATATAGTTAATTGTGTGGTACCCAATTTTCGAGTGCTATCTTACTTGAAGGACCTGGTTCTTCTTGGTGTTCCAACTACTGCTGTTTGCGGAATAATAAAAGCAGTAAAGTAAAAACACAGAGATTTTTACGTGGAAAGCACCTGGCTCAAAAGGTTAAAAAATCACGACCTACACCTCAGTAGGATTTTCTCAAACTCTTCACTAAAACTCTGAGCCAAACGGACTTACAAAATAAACTCTTTTTTAATCCTAGGATTAACTCTAACCCTATGTAGTAACTAGCCTCTAGCTAATTTCTACCAGCTTCAAGTTAACTCTAACTTGAACAAAGGTGTACCTATTACAATTGCTTCTATGAAAGCTGAAAAGATACAATATTAAATCGCCTACTACAACCAACTAGACTCAATGATAAACAGATGGAACTGGTTCTTCTAGCTGGTATGTAGCTTCAGATTCGCACTCTCCAATTTGGCTCGAACTGCTTGCAAAATTTCTTCACGAATTTTTGCTCTCAATTCTTGATAAATTTCTGCTTTTGTGTGTCTACATATCATAAGAACAATCTGCAATTTATAGGAGTTAGTAGATAAGGAATTAATTAGAATCCTAATCCAACTCTTCCATGGTGAAAGAGTTCTAGTCAAACTCAACTCCTAAATCCTTCCTTATCTTTGATTCTGTTCTTATTGAATAAGGAGTCCTTCTCCAATTTCGTTTTTGCAATCTTTTCGATCAGAAGATATCTCAATTTAATCAGAATACATTTATCTCCTGCATGTGCATCTCATGTGCCTTTAACTCTGCTGGTCTATGTCACCTGTGATGGACCTGGTTCATCTCGGAGTTACTTTGTCAATCTTCAAAACTATTTCCTTTCTTGGGCCAACAAATTCCCCCTTTTTGATGATGACAAACTTTGTGCTTCAGGCCTGTTTCAGCTTAGTCCAACAGTGACACATATTAGAGTATTAAACATTTATCACAAAGAACCAAGTTCATTAGGTTATAAATATCACATGTTCAGAGCACAACCTATCTTCCCCCTTTTGACATCATCGAAAAGTTGCAAAAAAATTGTATGAATCCCAGATTTTTAACACTTTACTCATGGCCGTTTGGGCAGCTGCATATGCAATCATGGATTAATCATCAATAATCAACTAAGAATTCAAACTATCAAAAAATAGAGATAATGAATCAGAATAAAAAGCATTAGATTTCATTGATAGAGCGAATAAGATTCTGCCACAATCCACAAAATAAAACAAAAACAGTTAAAACATGAGCATCAAAAAAATTCTGAATCTGGGTTACTGAAAGTTCTAGGCAGTCTAGGAAATTAAGTCTTGGAAGAACTGTAGACCTGATTCGTTTAGCCGAGATAGATGGTTCAGCAAACTTACAAACGGATGAAGACTTCTTTGAGGAAGTCTTGACTTTATTGGGCTTAGGGGTCTGAACCTCTACTTCTGCCACGTTTTCACCTTGATGGACCAGGTCCATCTCATCCACTTCAACAGCCTCATTAGGCTCAACAACCTTTTCTTTCTCTTTTTTCACTCTTTTCTTCTTACTCTCCTCTAAAGCTCTCTTCAACTCGTCCTCACTTTGCTTTACCTTGCTCCTTGTAGTTCTTCCTCTTGGAAGAGAAATATTAGAAGTCTCAGAAGGAGCAGCTTTTCTTTTCTTACTTTCTCTTGCTGTTCCAGACTTTTGAGCTTTAGGAGTTCTTTTCTTCTTTGGATTGTAATTATCGCCTAACATTTTCAGCAGATCCGCCAGGGTTTCCTCAGTAGATGAACCAGGTTCATCTGTGTGCTTTCCTATATTTACTAACCCTTCAGCGGCGTCTCCTGATTCACTCCCCCCTGCGTTCTTGCTACTTTCTTCGTAGTTTTCTGGCTCAGCACCACAGATGGCCATTTTTACAGATTCTTGCCCTATTTCCCTCTCTTCACTCCTTACTTCCTCTCTCTCCTTTTCTTTTTCTATTTTATTTTTACCTCCTCTCCTTCTTGTCTCTGGCGTTTCCACATATATCACAGACCCAACCAGTATGAACCTATTTTCTAAGTTTTCAGCGACCTTAGAAATGACCTCAGAAGAAGGTTATGGTATAGAAGTTACCTGTTCAGAATCGGAAGACCCAGTTTCTTCCCCCTCAGTCGCCGACTTGAAGGAGTCATCGAAAATTTGGGAATGGTTATGTAAGGGAGGGGATTGCTTGAATGAACTTTTAGTTTTGAATTGATGGTTAAGGCTTCCCTAGAATCTAGGTATTTTAATTTGGTAAGGATTCTTGTTGAAATAAAACTAGTTTAAAGTCAATTGGATAGGCTTTTGAAGATTTTGAGTTTGGGTAGAGTTCTGCTCATGATTTAATTACTGGTATTTCAAAGTGTGCAGAGTGTAGAACACATACCTCGCCTTTCAGATGAACCAGCACGATGAACCAGGTTCATCTTTTCAGAATCCTCTTGATCAAGCCTCAATTTGCAGAGATAGAAAAAATTTCATTAATGACCAGTAAGTCATATCAAAACATGGCATAAGAGTATACTTTTTACAGTATGAGATTGAGAAATTATTGATCTGATTATTTACACAAATTGCTGATTTTCTAGCCAAATTTTTTCATTTTTCCTTCTTCTTTTCTTCATGTATTTACATTCTGAACTGGTTCAATTAAGTGATCTTAATCATCCCTAATAGTAACCTGTTCCTTTCAAAATGCTCTTTACTCAGTGCTTTTGTAAAGATATCTGCATGGTTTCACAACCAACTAGTTACTCCTTGATGTTCCTTCATTGCTTTGTTGCTGTGGAACATGTTCAGGTACAGTTTCCAACGAAGTTTGGGAATTGTTTTGTTCTATTCCCCCTGTCATGTTGCCTGGGATGGATGAACCTGTTCCATCACCTGTTCCTTCCTCCATTTTTGCTTTAGTTTGGACAGAGTTTCTGACCAGCCCAATTTCTTTACCATCTTGTTCATTACCAACCCCAATGATTTCACCTTTCTTTCCATTTCCAAATGAGACATTTCCTCCTTTGAGGTCTCCAAGTGAAAGGAACTAGTCCTTGTTTCCAGTCATGTGTTTTGAGCAACATCCATGTACCATATTTGGCTATTACCTTTCACTTGAAACTACAAAAGAAATCAGAGGTTAGTTTTAGGAACCCAAACTAGTTTGGGTCCCTTGCCGTGAGAAAAAAGGATGAATCAATTTCTTTTTAGTCCAGGCAGGTAACCAATTTTTCCTTCGAACAAATCTTATGTTGTTTTGACTAGCCTTTTCTTTTACATTGCATTCACTTTTGAAGTGACCAGTCTTACCACAATGTGTACAAATTTTGTTCTCAGGAAGAGTAGGGTACTTTCTTTTTGGGTCCCACTTAGGCAGCGGATTCCCGAAGCCAAGTCCTCTTCTATTGCTACTATGGTGTTCTTATAGCCAAGTTAATGCATCAGAGGACCTGTTCCATTTGGCAGTTCTATCTAGTTCATGCTTGATTTTTCCAAGATCCTCCTTAAGGACTCTTATGTGCTAATCTCTTTTGTACAACTCGTCTTTCATTTTTCCTAGGTTTTCTTGTAATGTGAGTTGTGTGTGACCAGCTTTATTTTTACCTGTTCCTAATTTCAGTTTTAGATTTTCAGATCTTAGCTCTAGGACAGTGGTGTCAAGTTCACGAACCTGGTTCTTTAACTCAACATTTTTATTATCACTTTCACTAGCCCTAAGTTCCAGATTTTTGCACTAACCTTTCAAAATCACACACTCCTTAGACAATTATTTCTTTTCATTGTTTAGATCCTCAGATTCATCAATAAAAAATCCAGGAGTAACTTAGATAGTGTTTCTTTAGACAAAAAATTAATCTTGTCTTTGAGATGAATTATACTTACCTCAGATTCCTCATCGGATTATCTAATTGCCATAAGTGCTTGTTCATCTCCATCTTCATCATCTGACTCCTCATCTGAACTTTCACCCCAAGCAGCAACCATTGCCTTTGTTGATGTTCTTTTTTTCTTGGGTTGAACCTGTTCTTTCTTCATGTTCTTTCATTCAGCTTTTTCCTTCTTCCATTCAATTTCCCATTGAGGGCATTTTTTGATGTGGTGATCAGTCTTGCCACACTTGTAACACCCCTCATTGGTTTGTTTTTCAGGAACCCTTGGTTTGTTGTAGCTTCCACTTCTTGAAGGAACCTTTGCTCTCATTAGGTACTTCTTGAAGTCCTTTGTGATCATGGTCATTTCATCCTCCTCCAGATCAGCTTCTTCAGCGATTCTGAATGCCAAACTCCTTTCCTTCTTGGGACCATCCATCTTCATAGTCTGCCTTCTAAGTTCATAGGCAGTGAGATTTCCAATCATCTCATCCAGCTTAAGAGTACCAATGTTCTTATATTCCTGAATTGCTGTAATTTTGCTTTCCCAAGAGATTGGAAAGACCCTTGTCAAAATTTTTTCAACCTTGTCTTCTTCAAGAATGACCCTTCCAAGAGACTTGAGTTCATTGGTCAGTGTAGTGAACCTTGTATACATCTCTTGGATGGTATCTTCTTCCTTCATGATGAAATTCTCATATTGAGAATATAGTAGAGTTCCTGTTGACCTCTTCACTTGAGGTGTTCCTTCATGAGCCACTTGCAAAGTGTTCCCAAATTTCTTTGGCAGTGGTACAACTTTGAATTCTGCTATACTCATCTGGACCGAGTCCACACACAAGCCACTTCTTGGCCTTAGCATTTTTCTCCCACTTTCTAAAATCCCCAGCAATGCAGTCAACTCTAGTCTTTGGCACATCTACTCCTTCAGCCATCTTCTTCATGGTGGCTAAAGGACTGTCAGTGACTATGTCCCATAGTTCATAGTCTTCTCCAATCAGGTGATCCTTCATCCTGTTCTTCCACCAAGAGTAATACTGGCCATTGAAGAGTGGTGGCCTTGCAGTTGATTGACCCTCCTAGTTTTCAGGTGGTGCACTCATCTTGATCTTCTCCAAGGTGTTAGCCTTTCAAGGATAACCTGCTCTGATACCAATTGATGTTTTAGACGTCAATACCACACACGAATATAGTTAATTGTGTGGTACCCAATTTTCAAGTGCTGTCTTACTTGAAGAACCTGGTTTTTCTTGGTGTTTCAACTACTGCTATACCACACAAGAATATAGTTAATTGTGTGGTACCCAATTTTTGAGTGCTGTCTTACTTGAAGAACCTGGTTTTTCTTGGTGTTTCAACTACTGCTACTTGCGGAATAATACACTACTAGAAACACATAGTTTTCCCACAGCAATATTAGTGGGAAACCGGTGGGAAAATCGTATTTTTCCACTGCATTCCCATCGAAACAGATCACCGGGGAAACGTATGGTGGGAAATATCTTCCCAGGGAAGAGGTGGGAAATTTCCCACAGATTTCCTAGCGAAGTATTAATAGGGAAATTAATGAAGTTTCCCACCAATAATCAGTGAGAAATATTATTAGCAATTTTTATTAATTTTAATACATTTAGCCAGGGAAGTGGTGGGAAAAATGCATGGGATCTAAAAATAAAGTATGATCTTTCCCACTACTAACCGTGGGAAAGGTGCAAAGTTTGAAAAATAAATTATGAACTTTTCAATTGTATCAGTGGCAAAAATACAAATTTTGAAAAAAAATAATGAAATTTCCCACCGATTTCCGTGGAAAAGATGCAAGTTCTGTAACAAAAGTGACAAACTTTCCCACAGATTCAATGGGAAATCTGGAAAAACAATTTGTGCACAATGCTGCTTTATATAGTGCACCACCTGCCAAACCAAAAATACAACCACCAACAACCTAAATACAATTAAACATTCACACAAATTCAGCATCTTCCGATCTATTTCATTATAAACCAACCAAAATTGAAAATACTAGAAACCAATAATGCAACTAAACATTCAAATAAGAAATTTAGCATTCAATCTTATCCAATTGATACATAATATTCAACATCCTAGTCCCACTCAAAATTAGATTAATAAAAGAAACTACTTCTTAGTCTTGTTAGAGAGCGGTGGAGAACGTGGTAGAGGAAATGTACCAGATGCTAACATGAAGTTTAGTTGGGCCTTGAGGCTTTCAACATCACTAGTGACAAGCGTAAATGCAGCATCCTTTCGATTCATTTCTTCCTCCCTCCGCCTCTCCTCTTCCTCCCTCCGCATATCTTCTTCCTCCCGCGTAGCCCTTTCTAGTGCATACAACTTAGTGATCTGTGCTATTCTTCTATTCAATAGCTCAAACTCATCCTGATTAATCGAGGATCGTGAGGAAGATGAGCCACCATAAGACCGTGGACTAGAACTAAACTCTGATCCAAGGCCGTAAACTCTTCCCTTATGTACGCCACCAGCCGCCTTAATCCACAAGGCCATATAATTCTCCTGGGATGGTTGGATTGGATTTCCTTGATCATCAGTTGGTTGTCTTTGAATGAACTCCTCCAAGTATTGCTTGAAAGTATTCTGCAAAAAATTTATAACTATTATATGAAGAAATTTAATTAATGAAAAATATTAAAAAGTAACTTGAAATCTTACATATGTTGTCTCGGCTCGTGGCTCGATCCAAGTTGTCTTTGTTCCATCCTTTAGCTTCTTCATATGTGTATACTCAAATACCTCATCTTGAGTAGCTGGTCTTTTCAAAGATTTTTCCTGTTAAATACATTATCAGTTACAACTTGGGAGTGAGAAGCAAGTGGTGAAGGCTTAATTAAACTAATTGGGCATGCAAAGAATGCACGATTTATCAATGCGGTTGTCAATTATTAAAAACTCATTTATCTTTCTAAAAATTATTATATGTAAAACTGGTTAGTTATAATATATCTTCTTTTTTTACCTTTCTGGTTTAATATACCATCTTTTATTATATGTGTTAGCTATAGTATACTACTTATTTTATTAAAAATTTTGTGTTTTATACACTAGTAGGTCAGAAGTCAAAAATATTCTTGAATATGAATTGAGACTCTGTACATAATTTTCATATATTTTTTAATCCACAATTTTGCAATGGTTGACATGCAATACATATAGAAGTAGATTCAAAGATTTCAAGTGTTGGAGTGAATGATTGGCATGCTTCTGCTGCTGCTGGGATTCTTGGTATTACTGGCAGAAACTTTATAAGTTCTTAATTACTGCATTTACTAATATATATACACCTAACATACCAAAGAGGAAAGAGAAAATTCAAAAGAATACGATACGATGACAATGTTGCAGTTGTTATTGATCAAGAAGGAAATCCAACAAGGAACTTATTACATTAATAATTATTTGAGTTTTGTTAATTTTGTTATTCCAGGTTGGGAGAATTCCATTCAATCAGCAAATCAAGAACTTTGAGAACACACTTGATCATTAGCCAAATGCATGTTCCATTCAATTACCAGATGTAGCACAAGCATTAGCCAAATGCATGTTCTTTCTTGGAACGGGAAGCAATGACTACCTCAACAATAATCTAATGTCTAATTATGACACTAAGAATCGTTATAATCCTCAACAATATGCCAATCTCTTGGTTCAACAGTATAGCCAACAACTTACTGTAAGATACTAATAACAAAGTGGATTTGATTTTCTCTCTCTCTCTTTATATTTTTTCATATACAGAATTTATTCATTTCTCCAGATTGGAGTCCCCCAACGGACCTTGTATGTTAGAGAAGGAAGATTCTTGATGAAATTGTAAGTTTCTTACAAATATTCAAAATGCAACTCTATGCATATCTGATAATGATTTATAATTAATATATTTGTGTCAGGGACAAGCTTATTTATTGGAATAATGATGTTTCGATGAATAATGAAAATTAACTTGATGATGAAGGATAGAACCTAAGTTTCCTGGGCTTTCAGCCGGCCAAGAGTAAGAACTTAAAAGATTCCAGGTTGTGAGAGAATAAACTAAAGTCGAGGGACAACACACAGAGTCAAGTAGAGCACATAAAACAGGCGATAGAACACGCTTGGGTTTTAAGAATTGACTTTAGCAAAGTTTCAAAGGAACAAATTCAATACATAATACATATGTTACTAAATAGTTTTGTAGGATTGATGTGCACAAACTTATAGTAAGAGAAGAAAGAAGAAGAATTTCAGATTATGCTAAGTGTAGAATGCTAGTGTCACAAAAAGGAATCATATCAATTGGCAACAGGATGTAAAAGGATGAGAACAAATTAGAGTAACTACTGGGAAGACAAGGCATAGTGAAAACATGATCAAAACAGGCTACATGTCATCATAGCAAATTCAGAAACAAATTATGCTATATACTTAATGAATACATTCATATTTAGTCAACTAATCCATAGAAAAGGATATCAAAGCATGTTCAAAGAGCAGGGTTAATAGCAGTATACATTATTACTGCTATTCGTAATAATGTATTCTTTCTTTGGTTTTGGGTTGTTAGATTTTGATCTAGAGAACTAGGAGGCATTTTTTTGGCTAAGTGTTGTTAGATTTTGATCTGAAATGAAATAATTGAAAGAAGAGGTGATGATTCTTATGTACTGTAAGAGTGGTGGCTAATGGGGTTCTTTTGTTATGGCTAGAGATGTCTCAGTTTTTCATTTATATATACATATAGCAGACACTAATCTATATAAGATATAAAAAAGGAAGAAAGTTGGTTGAAGTTGCAAAAGTAAGAGGAAGAGGATGGGTTCACGTGAGGTTGACAAGAATAGTGGGACTAGTGGATAAATGAAAAATGGATCAAGTTGGTGCATAAAAAAGAGGGCTTAAAGGGGTACAAAGATAAGATATTCACTTTTCTTTATTTTGGCCAGTGCATATAGGAGTAATACAGAAAGATACATAAGACAGTTGCAGTCAAACATAAAAAGCTGTGAACAAAGAGAGAAAATGGGTTAGGCTAATGTAGTGATGACATAAATATAGGCACTTTTGTTATTTCTTGATGGAATTAGGAAAGTTGGATGGCAGAGGCTTTTGGGAGAGGTAGCAGAAGCAGAAGCAGAAGCAGAAGTATCAGATTTCAGAGTGGTGCCAGATACAGAACATCAAAGAAGAGGAGAGTTGTGAGGAAACAAAACAGTAAATTAAAGTATAATCAATCAAAAGCTGGAACAAGAAAAGCACAATGTATAGGTATGCTAGGTATGCTAATTTGTAAATGTGTGATATTCTTTCTTTGGTTTTGGGATTATGGTATACATTATTACTTCAAAATGTGAATCTTCATAGTGATGTTGGTTTCTGTTGTCTCCTCTTTTTCCAAGGATAGTGCTTGAGGAAACTGTTTTAGTAATAACCACAAGCATTTTTACTAATAGACCGTTGCCTACTAACCTTATAAATAACTTAATTGTATAAACTAAGGACTAGACTAGTATAATAATAAACACATACCAATCTTCTTCGATGAGCCCCCGTACTTATTGAACCTCCCGTGTGCACGGAGCCACCTTTGTCGGACAAACGGGCTGCCTTTGCCAATTCACTTTTCTTTTTAAATTCCTTAGAGGCCCAATACTCAGTTAGTTTAATCCATATATCCTCAGTAATCCAACCTGGCATCTCTTTCTTATTTCGAGCTTCTCGAAGAATATCAGTCAACCTATCACCACATTTCTTAAAAAAGACGCGTCGTACCTCTGCCTCACGTTCAACTGGCCAAGCATACTTCATCTGAAAATAATTAATTTGTTAGATTGGTTAAATATGAGTTAAAAAATGAAATAATTTATTTTACCCTAAATTCATCAAACATCCTGTCCCTAATGTTCCATGGAACATCTGACCAGAACCTCCAAGATCTATGATAAAATGAATACATTGATTCAACCACAGCTTTTGTAGCTTGAGTACAAGGATGAAACCTGCATTAAATTAAACATGTTAGAAACCAGATTTATAATTAACTAGAAATTAAACAAATAATACTTACCCGGCTTTATCGGGAACAATAATCAACCTCCCGAGATCATCTAACCTTCCAACATTTAGAGGATCCTGAGCATGTATAGGAGGCTGTGTAACTGAATCACTATCATTGCATGAGGACGTCAGAGGGCTATCTACTCCGATATTTGGAGGATCCTGAGCATGTATAGATATAGATGAAGGCATGAAAGGGTTTTTTGCAGGCCGACTAGAAGATGTGGGCATGCTAGGGGTAGAATAAGAGGGTATTCCAGGGGAAGATGATGAAGGAATAACGGGAGACGATGACGATTGAATGCCATGGGATGGAATGACTGGAGTAGATGATGGGGGTATGGTCTAGGTGTAGGCATAGATGGGCAAGAAAGTGTAGATGAAAACGTGCCATTAATGTCTTGGGAAGACACATGATGATAGTAAGGGGCAGAGGACGGAGCAATATACCCTAGGTGTGGTATAGAGTATAAGGGAGGTGGAACTGAAGACGGGCAAGCAGGTGGAAGCACATGCGAACCAGAAGGTGCCACTGGTGGAGAGGTAGGGAGACGACCTAAGTTACGTGAAACTTGTTTTTTCTTCTTTGATTTACCTCCAGCAGCCATCTGAATAACACAAGCATAAGAAAAAAATAGCATGTTAATTCTCGTAGCAACAAATTTAAAAGCATAATTACTACATAAGTTAGGATAAAAAACATGTCAATTATCATCGTCGCTTGTTTAATTTTCATCATCCATTCGATCGCCATCGCTTGTTACATTTTCATCATCAGTTTCTTCCTCCTCGCTTGTTTCATTTTCATCATAAAATTCTTCCTCCTCAATGAATTCATTTTCATCACCTGAATCTTCCTCCGCGTTGGCCGTAGATGTCCCAATTTCATAATTTTGTTCAGCTGACAGATCAACTTCTTCGTATATGCCTTCACTATGCAGCTCATATTCTAATTCATTATCCACAATTTGTTAAACACTTGATATATCATCTTGGTACGCTACAAGTAGTGAATCCTCGACTTCCACTCTTCCAACTGGCTTAGTTTTAATAACTACCCACCATTCATTCTTATTTTTACACGTCGTCGGATAAGGAGCGTAATACACTTGCTTCACATTTTGTGCAATAACAAATGGATCATAGCTTTCATACTCCTTCGCGTGCTTAACTTATACTATTTTGTATTGTGAGTGTACCTTTGTACCTCTATTTGGTGTGGGATCAAACCACTTGCATTGAAAAAGTACCAACCTTTTCTTTGGCCAACTAACATACTCTATTTCTAAAATCTCTTGGAGCACACCATAATAACCAATATCCCCATCTTGGTCACCATCACCACCTTTCACCCATACCCCACTATTAATGGTTTTCTTATTCTTAGACCATTCTTCCGTATGAAACTTGTATCCATTGACAAAATACGTGGACATGGTTTTAACTTGTGGAGTTGGTCCCCAAGCTATATCACGCAAAAAGGGATCAAATATACCATTATTTGGATTATGAACCTATATAGAGTTGAAGAAAATCGAGAAGTTAGAAAATCATATAGTGTGTAAATAATGAAAATTTTCTTACATATTAATTAACACTTACGTAATCTCTAAACCACTTTGAAAACCTAGGATAAACATCAGCATGGCCAAACTGACTCACAAAGTAACTGTTAGACATTTTCCAACGTTTATTAGTTAAAAGAAGAATAGATTAATTATGCACATAGGTCAATAGTAAAATTCCAAACCTACATGTAAAATTGTTGAACTTCGGGGTAATTCAGTAATACATGTGTTGTAACCGATTTTTTTTCCTTATCAGTCCAACTTCTTTTTTGACGACTTCTCGGACCTCTACCCAATTGATTGAATATGGATATTGGGGGTGCCAAAGGATCATTATCGCCTTCATCATGCCAATTCGGCCTATTTCTCAAACATGGAACATGATTCTCAAAATAATACGAACAAAAATGAGAGGTTTCTCTAACTAGATACACTTCACATATTGATCCCTCAATCTTGACCTATTATTTCACGATCCGTTTACATTTGCCAATAATCCTGCATAGCACACTTTTAGATAGGAATTCTTTTTACCAAAATACATAAAGAGAAAATAATTAATGGTCATTACCTCTAGAAGGGATATATCCATGTACATTGAACCGGTCCTCCAAGTCGTGCCTCTTGTGCAAGGTGAATTGGGAGATATTCCATTACATTGAAGAAACCACATAGAAAAATTTTCCCTAGTTTATTTATGATTAAAGGAATATTACTTTCCATGAAAATTAGGTTTTCGTCCCTTAATGTGTTAGATCACAAGTCCTTAAAAAACAATCTTATCTCTGTGATGGGTTTCCATATTCTCTCAGGCAATGAACTAAATGCAATAGGAATTAATGATTCCAAGAAAACGTGACAATCGCGGCTTTTCATATACATCAACTTTCTTTCTTTCATGTCAACACACCTGGATAAGTTTGACGCATACCCATCGGGCATCTTCGAATTCCTAACCCAATCACAAATCTTTCATTTATCATCCAATGTGTATGTATAACTAGCCTTAGGCTTCACCATCCTGTTATTTACTTCTTTTCGTTCTAATTCTCTTCGCATGTAGTATTCTTGTAAATCCATCCTGGCCTTCAAGTTATCTTTTGTCTTGTTCTTGTCATCCATAACAGTATTAAATAGGTTATCAAAAAAATTCTTCTCAATATGCATGACATCCAAATTATGTCGAAGAAGATTATGCTTCCAACAAGGTAATTCCCAGAATATGCTTTGTTTACGCCAATTATGCTAAACTCCATAACAAGGTATTCTAGCCGATGGAGACTTTATTACCTCAGGTAGATCTTTAACCCTCTCCCAAATTTCCTCACCTGGAAAGGTTGGTGGTGGCTCATCATAATCTGTTTGATTCTTCATAAATGCACTAGTATTTTTCCTGAACTCATGATCCATTGGCAAGAACCGCCAGTGACAGTCAAACCATGTATTTTTACCTCCGTGTCTCAAAGTGAATGCTTTTGTATCTTCCATACAGTAGAGGCAAGCTAACTTTTCAGCAGTCGACCACCCAGACAACATTCCATATGCAGGAAAATCATTAATAGTCCCCATCAAAGCAGCACGCAATCTAAAATTTTGCTTAGTTAATATGTCGTATGTTTCAACACCTTCGTGCCACAATAATTTTAGATCATCAATCAACGGCTGCAAATATACATCAATTGAACCTTTTGGATTACTTGGACCTGGAACTATGCAAGTTAGGAACAAATATGAACTTGTCATACACATTTCAGGTGGAAGATTATATGGCGTAACAAAGACAGGCCAACATGAATATGTTGCAGCAGAGATAGAAAATGAAGTGAATCCGTCTGCACACAAACCCAACCTAACATTTCTTGGTTCATAGCGAAGTCTGGAAACATACTATTAAAATGCTTCCATGCTTCTCCGAAGGATGACACAAAACACCAGGCGGCCTTCTATTTTCATAGTGCCATCTCATATGAAGAATGGAACTCATTGATGCATACATCCTCTTTAATCTAGGTATAATTGGTAAGTAATGCATCTTCTTAACTGTAACTTTCTTAAATTTGGAATTTGTGACTTCCTTAAAACGAGACAGTCCACAAAATTTGCACGCTTCTAGAGCCGCATCATCTTTATAATATAACATACAACCATTTTCACAACAATCAATTTTTGTTGAGGAAAGTCCTAACTTGGAAACCAATTTCTTTGCATTATAGTAATCCTTGGGTAAGTTAATGTTCAGACTAACTTCACTCATGAGCACAATTATAGCATTCATGCCCGCTTGAGAAATATTCCAATCTGACTTAATAGTTAGTAATCTAACTGCAACAGACAACTCGGAATGCATTGAGCCTTCATAGAGTGGACGACTAGCCGACCCTAATGATTCATAGAAGCGCTTTGCCTCATCATTGGGAGGCTCAACAACATTTTGTTGGGATTGAACCCTTGGGTAAAAACCAAAAGCATCTGACACCATTTCATGTAATCGAGAATTTTCAACATTATTCTCCATTTGTGTACTTCTCTCACCACTAATTAGATTTTGAAAATGAACATCACCAACACTACAATAGTTCTCTCCATGAACAGTCCACACATAATAATTTTCCCTAAACCCCTTTCTATAAAGATGAATTTTAACATTTTCCGGTTGCAACAACTTTGTACACTTTCATTTCACACAAGGACACCTAATTGTTCCTTCGTTACGAAATTCAGGAAGTGTTTTTGCATGAGCAATAAATCCTTTAACACCTTCAACAAATTCTTCCTTTAATCCACAACGATTAGGATGATTCCTATCGTACATCCATCTACGATGTTCACGTTTCATCTAGTACACAAATACCCACAAACAATTATATTTTCTGTCTTTATATATAATTTATAAAGAATTGTCTGTTGATTAACAACTGTTGATTTTCAGAAGTTGTCCTTCCACTAAAACCTATCTCGAGAATAGAATTTGAATTACCTTTGTTCTATCAGCACAGTTTCCACCAAAACCTATATGAAGAAACTCGTTTTACCTGCAAATATTTTTACAAACAAGATAATGAAAGTAAGTTGGTAGAATGTTATGACTGATTATTAATGAGAAATATAGTTATTCCGTTGATGTGTTGGCTTGTATTTCTAGTTTCGATTGCATTATGTTGTTGACTGTTGAGCCTTGTATTCTCAAGTCATTCAATAATTTGATAGTTCCTAAATCAATTATCTTGCAACCTCCTCGACTTCGCTACCTGTCTACTCCTAATTGTAATGGAAAAAGTCACCCTGCATATATTTTATTGTAACTGAACTGATTTGAGTTTCTTTTCAAAACATCCATGGTATATTGTAAATTCAACTGCATTTAACTGCCTCAAGTTTTTACATACCAACGCCTGATATGTTTCTTCCATTTTGAACTCCATTCATTGGTGAATGTGACCTCATATCTACCAACAAACTACCTTGATAGTTGTTACACCTGTGCAGTAGCGACATTGAACTATTTTCACAACTCAACTTGTATGTATATCTGGTTTTGGGGTTGTTGAGATTTTAAAGTATTTCTCGTCCCAAATCAATGTATACCTTGTGTTATTTTCAATTGATATCGGTCAATTATATGCATACTATTATTTATTATATCAACCACCTCTTCAAAAATTACAGATCTGCACAAGGTAAATAAAAGCAGGTTTTATACAATGTGCGTTTTTAAAGTTTCATCATTCTATATATTCCTATGGGTTCAACAATGTACAGGAAATATCAATATATTTATGTGGAAAAATAAATTATATAACAACGCACTATACCCACAGTTACAAAATTTCTCACAATCTACAATGTTGTGTTGGAAATTAGCCTTACTTCATATAGTGCATCTTTCTCTCCCGTTTCTCATTTTACAAAATATTGTTCGGAGAACACAGTACTGCGTGTCTAAAGTTCTCAAATTTTGACCTATGGGTCTGAGGTTGCACAATCTGCCACTGAGTCATATTCTTCGTAGAAGCAGAGCAACTGAGCCTTGTTTTTACATATTAATTTGTTTTTAAATCTTGAAGGAATTAGAATGCTAATCTACTGCATGCGATTTTTTCACCTGAAATCACTTGGTTTTTTCACCTATATTACTGCGACATAGGGCGACCTGGGCGCAATGAGGTTGAGAATGGTAAAAATCATTAATATTTCACTAAAACTACATTAATATGTAATAGAATACTGAAAATTTCTGGGTTTCAACAAACAAAACAAGTACAAACCAAGTGGGTCTTACCGATTTTGAGTACCCTCTCTAGATTTTCAGTCATGGAGGAACCCTAGGTTCTTAGGCATTTAGGGTAAAATCAGAAAAGGGAGAAAGAAAGGGGGATGGAGCGAGCGAGTGTGTGTGTGTGTGTGTGTGTGTGTGTGTGTGAGAGAGAGAGAGAGAGAGAGAGAGAGAGAGTCTTACCAATTTTGCTTCTTCTGAAAATGGTGGAAAGCTTGGTGCGTGGTATCGCCGGTTCGGAGAATTGAAGGTCGTATCGCCGGATCGTAGAGAGAGAGAGAAATGTGAATGAAAAAAAGAAGAAAAATAAGGGTATAGCTAATTAATGTAATAAAAAAAATTCTTTTCCACTGATTCACTGGGAAACATTGTGGGAATTGTCCTCTATAATTTCAATTTCTTGGTGAAAAAATTTTAAGCTCGCGGTTTTTTTTGGACCAAATACAAGAATTCAGAACTTTGAGCTTCCCACTGATGCAGTGGGAATATTAAAATTATATTTCATCTTAGGTTCCCACTGTTTCATTGGGTATATTTTAATAAATTTATTTTCAATGATATTCCGAGTGACTCAGTGGGAAACATATTACGCGCTTTTTTGCGCCAACTAGTTCCCATCTATAGTCTGTGGGAACGTTTTTAAGAAAAAGGTAAAAGAAAAATTTTTCATTTCCCACTGAATATTTTTACACTTCAGTGAGAATTGCCACTGATAATATATCTGTGGGAAATGTTCCTAGGAAATTTGCATTTTTCTAGTAGTAATAAAAGCAGTAAAGTAAAAACACAGAGATTTTTACGTGGAAAACACCTGGCTCAAAAGGTGAAAAAACCACGACCTACAACTCAGTAGGATTTTCTCAAACTCTTAACTAAAACTCTGAGCCAAACGGACTTACAAAATAAACTCTTTTGTAATCCTAGGATTAACTCTAACCCTATGTAATAACTAGCCTCTAGCTAATTTATACTAGCTTCAAGTTAACTCTAACTTGAACAAAGGTGTACCTATTACAATTGCTTCTATGAAAGCTGAAAAGATACAATATTAAATCTCCTACTACAACCAACTAGACTCAATGATAAACAGATGGAACTGGTTCTTCTAGCTGGTATGTAGCTTCAGATTCGCACTCTCCAATTTGGCTAGAACTGCTTGCAAAATTTATTCACGAATTTTTGCTCTCAATTCTTGATAATTTTTTGCTTTTGTGCATCTACATATCATAAGAACAATATGCAATTTATAGGAGTTAGTAGATAAGGAATTAACTAGAATCCTAATCCAACTCTTCCATGGTGAAAGAGTTCTAATCAAACTCAACTCATAAATCCTTCCTTATCTTTGATTATGTTCTTATTGAATAAGGAGTCCTTCTCCAAATTCGTTTTTGCAATTTTTTCGATCAGAAGATATCTCAATTTAATCAGAATACATTTATCTCTTGCATGTGCATCTCATGTGCCATTAACTCTGCTGGTATATGTCACATGTGTTAGGCCTGGTTCATCTCGGAGTTACTTTGTCAATCTTCAAAATTATTTCCTTTCTTGGGCCAACAAATTCTAATAATTTGTAACCATTCAACTCTAGCATATCAAAGCAATATAATATTCTTTTCTCTCTTACATTCTCTTGTTCATCAGTTATACTATATTACTTAGTTTTATTCTTAGCCGGTTCGAGGGCGGTCAAGCTCGAGGACCGAATTGCATTTCAACACTTGTTTGCTTTATTTTACTGTTAATTCCTATCGCTAATCATAATATTTATCAATTGGTATTAGGTGAAATCATGTGTCCTTAAAATCACTTATAATTTTAATTGTCATCCGATTTTTGAGGGTAAACAGTTTGGCGCCCACCGTGGGGCTAAGGATAATAGTGATTTTTTAGTACTAATTCTCATAACACACACACACCGCTTTACACTTGTTCTCGTAAGTGTTTTTGATTTCAGGATCAGCATGCCGAGCTCTCAAACAATACCTACACATGCTGACAACAGTCTCAGTTTCCATGGGAAAAACGATAATATAGCCGCCCAAGGGATCGAAGTACCTAAGGTTGGCATCGAGGGAGTATCAGTTGTAGACCTTATCGACGTCAGCTCCCACGTCGCCCTAAATGCTAATTTGGGTGTCGACCCCAAAAATAGTGTCCTCAGAGACGTTTGACCAGCCGGTTAAGATGCATAGGGCGGCGAAGACGGAGTCAGCCTTCGATTGATATTTGAAATGCTGCAAGCTCAACAAGCTACCATAGCGCATCTTCAAAACCAGAACCAGGTTCCGAGTAGAGCTAAACTCGAGCCCTCACTGGAAGTTGTTATAGGGCTGAACCAGTACCGGAGAGGTCAAACGCCAACGAATCGGTGACTGACCCCACCATTATGAAAATCCTCGAGGAGCTCACAAAGAGAATCGAATCAGGGGTAAAGAAGATCGAGGCAAATGACAAAAAGGTAGAAATATACTACTCCCGAGTTGATCAAATTCCGGGTGCATCACCAATTCAGAAAGGTTTGGATTCGAAGAAGTTCATGCATAAGGTTCCCCCCCCTAAGTGCGGCTCTTAAACCTATCCCAAAAAAATTCTGCATGCTAGAAATTCCTAAGTATAATGGGAACACCGACCCTAATGAGCATGTCACTTCTTTCACATGCGCAATAAACGTGAACGATTTAGAGGATGACGAGATTGAGTCTGTTTTATTGAAGAATTTCTGAGAGACTTTATCAAAAGGGGCGATGATATGGTACCACAACTTGCCACCAAATTCCATTGATTCCTGTGCCATGCTCGCAGATTCCTTCGTCAAAGCATACGCCAGAGCAATAAAGGTCGAGACTAGGAAGTTGGACCTCTTCAAAGTGAAGCAGAAAGACAAAGAAATGTTAAGAGAATTTGTATTTAGGTTCCAGATGGAACGTATGAACCTGCGCTCCGTCGTAGATGATTGAGTCGTCCAAGCGTTTACTCAAGGCTTGAACGTACGAAGTTCGGTGGCCTCACGACAGCTAAAGCAAAATTTGATTGAGTATCCAGCTATGACCTGGGCCGATGTGCATAATCGGTACCAGTCAAAAACCAGGGTCGAGGATGATCAATTGGGAGCTCCTTCCGCTTCCGTTTATCCAAACAGGTCCGTCGGCAGAATTCAAAGGGACATCGACAGAGAACCCCCATCGAACAGAGATCAGTATCAACCATACGACAGAGATCGTATGAACAACGATCCCATATGCAACCCAGTTCAAAATGATCGAAGGAACGATCGAGGACAGAGCTCCCAAGGGCTCATGAGTAAGAGTGGTTTCGATAAACATGTCGAACCCACAAAAGCGTCATGACTATCAGAATACAACTTCAACGTCGATGCACCAGGTATTGTATCGGCCATTAGGAGGGTCAAAGATATCAAATGGCCTCAACCCCTACAGACCAATCCGGACCAGAGGAACCAAATCAGATATGCAAATACTATGGCACTCATGGTCGTAGAACGGAGGACTGCAGACAACTAAGGGAGGAGGTAGCTTGTTTGTTCAACGAGGGTCACCTTCGAGAATTATTGAGTGACAGAGTTAAGAACCACTTGAGAGACAGAGATGCAAACAGGAAGAACGAATAGGAATAACCACAACATGTGATTTACATGATCATCGATGGGGTCAATATTCCACAGGGACCTGTATTCAAGCGCATCAAGGTGTAGATCACCAAGGAAAAGCGAACTCGAGACTATGTGCTGTAAGGGACCTTTTATTTCAATGACGAGGATGCAGATGGGATTTCACAACCCCACAAAGACGCAGTAATATCTCTCCTTATGAATAAAATTCAAGTTAAACGTGTTTTGATTGATCTAAGATGCTCGACCAACATTATTTGATCAAGGGTCGTGGAGTAGCTCGGCCTACAGGATCAAATAGTGCCCGCAGCTCGGGTTTTTAACGACTTCAACATGGCAAGTGAAACTACCAAAGGTGAAATTATCTTGCCAGTAAACGTAGCTGGGACTGTTCAAGAATCAAAGTTTTATGTGATCGAGGGCGATATGAGATACAACGCCCTGCTCACAAGGCCCTTGATTTGCAACATGAGGGAAATACCTTCCACCCTTTATCAAGTTCTAAAGTTCCCAACAGCGGAGGGAGTAAAACTTTGTACGGGGAGAAACCTTCCACCAAAGAGATGTTTGTAGTCAATGAAGTATTACCGATGTCGGCGCTCTCATCAGAAAAGGGATCAGAGTCAAGCAGGAGGCCAAATAGCAACCACATGTACCAGCCTCGACCCAATTGGAGGAGCAGGGGGAAGACGAGGATAAGGAGCATTGAATCCCTCGATATTTCATGATTTCCGATGACTCTGACGCCATAAAATCAACGGTCGAAGAGCTGGAACAAGTCATACTGATCGAGTACCTGCCCGAATAAAAGGTATACCTGGGCACGAGGTTAACTCCCGAGCTTAGGGAAAAACTCATTAAATTCCTTTTACATAATATGGATTGCTTTTCTTGGTCACACGTCGATATGATAGGGATCCCACCAGACATTACTACCTATCGATTGAGCCTGGACCTAAAGTTCCGTCCAGTAAAATAAAAGAGAAGGCCCCAATCCGAGGTTAAATTTGCATTCATCAAGGATGAGGTAACCAAACTTCTCAAAATAGGGTCCATTCGGGAAGTAAAATATCCTGAATGGTTAGGAAACGTAGTGGTAGTCCCTAAGAAGGGAAATAAATTTAGAATGTGCGTAGATTATAAAGAATTGAACAAAGCATGCCCAAAAGATTCTTTTGCTCTGCCGAATATCGATTGTATGATTGATGCCACGACCGGCATGCGATTCTAAGTTTTCTCGACGTCTACCCCGGGTTCAATCAAATACAGATGAAACCGGAGGACCAGGAAATGACTTTGTTCATCACCAAATATGGCACCTATTGTTATAATGTAATGTCGTTCGGACTAAAAAATGCTGGTGCAACATATCAACGCCTAGTAAATTGAATGTTCAAAGAACAAATAGGAAAATCAATGGAAGTTTATATTGATGACATGCTAGTTAAGTCCGTGCGAGCAGAGGACCATTTGAAACATTTGCAGGAGACCTTCGACATACTAAGAAAGTACAACATTAATCTCAACACGGAGAAGTGTGCGTTCGGGGTCGGCTCGGGCAAGTTCCTCAGCTTCATGGTACCAAATCAGGGGATCGAGATCAACCCCAATAAAATCAAAGATATCAAAGATATCACGGTCATAGATAATGTCAAGGCTTTACAAAGGTCAACGGGGCGCATAGATGCCGTAGGGCGATTCATCTCGAGGTCCTCAAATAGAAGTCACTGTTCTTCTCACTACTTAAGAAGAAGAATAATTTTTCATGGACCCCGGAATGCCAATAAGCCTTAGAAGAATTACAATGATACCTGTCAAGCCCACCACTGCTTCATACTCTGAAAGAGGATGAGTAGCTCTACTTATACTTAGCAGTCTCGGAATTCACGGTAAGTGGGATCCTAGTTTAGAGGAGCAAGGTATGCAATTCCCTGTTTGCTATGTTAGTCGGACCTTATGTGAGACCGATACCAGATACCCACACTTAGAAAATTAGCGCTTGCCTTAATTAGCGCTTCTAGGAAATTGAAACCATATTTCCAATGTCACCTAATTTGCTGTAACTACCTATCCCCTTCTCAATATTTTGAGCAAACCCGAACATTCAGGTCTATTTGACAAATAGGCCATCGAGATCAGTGGGTGTGATATCGAGTATCAACCACGAATGACCATCAAGTCTCAAATCTTAGCAGATTTTATGGCCGACTTCACGCTAGCCCTCGTACCCAAGGTTGAAAGCAAACTATTATTAAAATTGGGTACATCGTCGGGGGTGTGGACCCTCTTCACATACGGTGCTTCAAACGTGAAGGGGTCCGGGATGTGCATCATTTTGAAGCCACCCACGGGTAATATAATTATACAATCTATCAGAACTTCGAAGTTAACTAACAATGAGGACAAGTATGAGACCATGATTGCAGGTCTTGAGCTGGTTAAAAGTTTGGGAGCAAATGTTATCGAGGCCAAATGTGATTCCCTGCTTCATCGATTTAAAGAGTATACCTTACAACATGTACCTCGGGAACAAATAGTGAGGCCGATGCCCTTGCAAACATGGGGTCATCGGTCGAAGATGACGAACTTGGCTCGGGGACTATCGTACAACTCTCGAGACCAGTAGTCGAAAAGGTCCATGCCAAAATAAACTCTACAAGTCTGACCTGGTGTTGATACCCATTTTTTTCCTCATATTTGTAAAACACACACACACACACACACACACACACACACACACACACACACACATATATATATAGTATATTTGCATCATTATTTAGTTTATAAGCCTATACAGGTATTTTTCTTAATTTTCCAATATTTTAAAAGGCTTCATTAATTTCTTTCTGCATTTTTACAATATAAATATCCAATAATTATCCTTCAAATCATCCAAACTTGTTATTTACCCCAACATGTATTTTTTTTAATATTTTACTGCTTTTCATAATTACATTTGTAGTTTTTTAGGCTAATTGCATATTTTTGCAATAATAGCCTATATTCAAGTATAATTATATTATTTATGCAAAAAATGACTTTTTATATTTTTATAATGTTAAGTTATTATTTTTAATTATTCTAGTGCACAAATAATATTTTATTTATTTATTAATTACTTTTATAAATTATTTTTCTAAATATTGGGTATTTAAAAACTAGCCTAAACTCCTAAACCTATTTTCGGACCAAATATTGTCCCATAACACCTAATACACCAGCCCATAACCCCCAACTCAAAACTAATAACCTAATTACCCAGAACTCGGTCGCAAACCACCTAAATAAACCCGACCCAACCCCTTTTTAATCATGGTTGTTGATCATTGAGTTCAACGACTCATATTGAACCCCTCCTTTTAATTACCCCTTCACTCCTAACCCTAATCATTCCCCTTTTGCCTTCGCCGTATTACTGTCTCATCTCCCTTCCCCTCTTTAGAATCCCTAAAGCCACCGCCCCCTAAATCCCATCCTAATCCCACCTAATATGGGATTCCATGGCTGTTTCTTGCCATATACGATCCCCTTCTAGTAATGGCTACTCTCCTATAGTGATTTACTAAACATGGCAATCAAAATCGAACCGAAATTGGTTCAAATCCCTTATCTTTTGCTATTTTGTCTACATTCATCCTATATTTTACTGTGAGTACAAATATTTGTTTATTTTTGTTGATTCTTACTTACCCTAAAACTAGGGATTTCAGATCTCTTCAAAATTCTCTGATTTTGAATTATGTCTATATTCATCCTGTATTCTACTATGGGTCCGATTTTTTTTTTTATATTTTGTCAATATTTACTTTCCCTAAAGAATTAGCATTTACCGTTTTCTTCACCTAATCCGATTAAATTGATTTATGTGTTCTTCTTTCCTTTTATGTTTTGATTGACTGTATTTCCTTACTTATGTGCTGATTTTACTACTATTTAAATCCATCCCCTTTCCCCTTTTTGGACAGACTGGAATCAGTAATTTTTCACTAAAAAACTGAGGCTATATTATGTGTTCATTTACCTTCTTGTTCTATTTTGGCTCTTGGCCGGCTGAATGCCAAGGACATCGGGTTTCCTAATTTTCTAACCCCTCTTGGGTGTGAGCACTGCCCTGGGTTCATGAAATCCTTGGGAACTTGACACATTTGAGATTATGGGTCCTGCTTGTTGTTCGTTTCTTGTTTATTGAACAATAACTGGTTAGTTTCTTAACCTTCGTAATGTTTATTCCATTATGTTTTAATTAGCATGACTATGTTCTTTGAATTGCATGACTTAATGTATTCCCTTGACTTTTTCATATGTGATTCTGCCTATAATTGCTAGCCCTAATAATGTACTTGTACCTAACTTAGGCAATCTGGACAAGTCGAAGCATGTTTATCTTAGTGCCATTGACAACTTGAGTATCCTGCCTTGATTATATGGTCTAACACTTGTTCACTGCCTGATTCTGATTTTCTAGTGACTAATTGATATTATTAGTATGCCTTGATCTATTTAAGACCTTCACTCTAAGTCTATAGTGTGCTCCTATGACCCTGTTTGTTACTTATTATGTTCATGCTCTACCCAGTCCTGTATCCCTAGCAATTAAGTGAAGCCTCGCATACTAGTGCCTAAATTATGATTCTTCTTGCCTTCCTAGTATAAGTTTCAAGTGCGTTTTAAACTTGTTGCATTGGTGACAACTATTTTTCTTACTAGCCTATTGCTCCCTGCCTGTTAACTTGATAATCCCATAAGCTTCAGGCTCCCTATTTCCTATTAACATGTCACCTTGCCCCAGTGTGTTAGTTTGTTTCTTGAGTTCATGACCATTATGTGATCATTTTAGTGTTTGCAAATGCTTTTCCAAACTTATTACTTTATTACTACTCTCATTGGTTGTTCCATGTTATGAGTCTCTAATTCTTGGCCGGCTGAAAGCCAATGCACTCACCCCCTAAATCTTTTCTATTAACCTTCCTAGTGTGAGCACTGCTCGGGGTACATTTTGATACCCTTGTGAACTTTGACACACTAGGGTCTAAGCTTCTTTGGCACTTTGTCCTAATTTCTCAATTATGCCCTCTTTCCTACCTGTTGAATAAGCCAATTGGCTTGTGTAAATGATTGTTTTCTGGATCTTTGATAAACTATGGCTACTGGGTTTTGGCTATATTGTGTAATGAATATTGTTTTTTTGGGTTTGACCAACTGTGATTTCTGGGTTGTGGTGAAACCTATATGGATACGAAATTAAAGGCCTGGCTAGGCTGGATATAATTTGGGCGTCTCTTAGGCCCACTATAGTAATGTTGCAACTTTTTAATTTATTTCACTCATCGGGCCTGTACTAATTCTGTAATAACAATTGGGGTGTTAGTAAAATTGGAAAAATGAGTCTATTCTAATATTTGCATGAAATGGGTAAAAATCCTGCCTATAGGTGTTAATTCGTCCAATATGTTTTGCACCTATGTGTTTTTAGATAACCTGCCTATAGGACCTGAGTGTTTAATTCGTTCAACATGTTCTGCTCCTATGTGTCATGTTAGATATCATTCCTGTAGGAAATAAAATGTCAATGACCAATCTTTCACTTTGCATAACTACATCATATTCATTAGATACTATGACCAGTGGATTACATTGGTTTGTGTTCTACTGATCTTCATCAAGAAATCATGCCTATAGGACTTTAAGTAGTTAATTTGCTATTGTTATCATACTGCTCACCTAGAAGACATGCCTATAGGAGCCAAGTATAAAAATAAGTTTCAATTACTAATAGTTAGAAATCATTCCTATAAGGTAATACCAATCGCTTTTAAGTGTTAATATTGAACTTTCAATCACTGTTTCGTTGCTTAGCCATACCAAGATTAGAAAGTATGCCTATAGGATCAAACTGGGTAATTTTAAGTATTTTCAATGGTAATTATTGCCAACTGCTGCGTCAATCACCTAGAGATCATGTCTATAGTTTTAATCACTTATAATATGTAATTTCAATAATCAACATGCAATACCAAATCCCCCTAAATTGTATAGTTGTTTAGAAATCATGTCTCTAAAATGGCACCTTGCATCTGAAACTGTCTGCATGTTTGAATTCCGAGGACGCGTAGAAACTATGTCTATAGGGCTTAATGGCTTTAATTTGCCTCAATTCTGAAACTGGCTAACGGCTAATGTGAGAATTTGTTCGCGTGCATTTGTTATCTAAGTGTGGAGGCTGACTTGATTCCTTAATTGCCTTTACATGAAGTCCAACTTGTTTTTTATGTCACCTAGTTTTATCATTTTTGAGCAGCCTAAATTAAGTCTAGACCTATCCAAAAATAGAGGTCCAAACGCCTCCTGGGCCATAGGCATTGGACGGGTAGTGCACGCATAAGGCATGGTTTAGAATCAACTAGTGCGCTATAGGTAAAAACTTAAAGATAGTAATCCGGTAGCATGAGATGATAGTCTGTGCCCGCTGAATAATACGAGTAACACCTCATCTTGAGGGAGTTACGAAGTATTATTTATGTTGCACGAGGTGATCCTTTAGGCTAAAAAACTTAGGACCCCCTTCTTGTCTTTAAATCAATTATTTGTGTTTATTCAGGGATATTTGATAGTAATGACCCAAACTTCTTGTTTTATTTCTGTTTATCTAACTAATTCATATAATTCGAGTTTGGCCGGGACCCACAGTTGTGGACCTCGATGAGTGCCTAACACCTTCTCTTCGAGGTAATTTGAGCCCTTACCCGATCTTTGGTGATGCTAACTGGTTAAACCAGAGTTATTTGCAAATAGGTTCCCTAACGCACCTCAAACTCGTTAGGTGGCACCTATCTCTTTTAACACCTTCCTTAAAGGAGTTTTCATGTGTCGAAACCCGATTTTGCAAGAAAAAGGGGCGCGATAGCATGACGACTTTGCTGGGGATATATTAGGCTCTTACAATAGCGAGCTTAGTCTATATGAATTAGTCTTCTTTGATAAATGTGTTTCCCTGTTCTTTATTGTTACATGAATATCCCGCTCCCATTTTCTCTTTTCATTTTCGCATGCACACCCTTTCCCTTATTTTCCCCTTGATTTGAACTCGCATTAATGTGTAAATCTCTGCTCAACTTGGTTACAATATGCATTTTCCTCCTGTGTTTGATTGCTCCAAGTCATTTTAAAATTTTGCTATATCATGTCTCTCCTCTCCCCTTACTCCCTCGCTTACTTTGTTACAATTTCCACATTGCACAAACTAACTTCTTCCTTGTTTTCCTTTGTTTTTTATGTCTTTACGTTTCATTTAATATTGATTTACTGTCTTCATCATGCAAAATACTTGACAACAAGTTATTTTATCTTTGCATAAATCATGCTCCGCATCATATTCCACTCGTGCGTAATTAATACCATAGCGGCACTTGATGAGCGTCCACGCTCTTCCTAAATCACCCTTTAAATTTGGAAAGGCTTATTTACGGTAAAACTAGTCGATCAGTAGTGCAGTCAATGGTCCGTGCCTTTCCCTCTCAACTTTTCCACTTGAGGGTACCGGTCTAGACTCTTCTAGAAACCTCCACTTCAATATTGACTGTGCATGCATCATGTCCAAACCTAGAATAGGTTAGAATGCTGCTCGCATAATAACCCACTAAGGCAAGCCTTGTCCAAAGTCCGTGGGGATTTACATAGTCCCAATGGACACGATTACGATCTGAGCATTACTTGGAGAAAACATGCTAATATGTTGATCATTAATGTGTAAATAGTCAAATCCAGAGGAGGGAAAGGGCTAACCTTATTTGTTTTGCAGAAATGAGGCACGAAGTCCCCAGGTTCGGCATGGTTCAAAATATCCCATCTTTGCTGCTGGACTGGTGGGAAAATCTCTCACTAAGTGACAAAAATCACGTGAAAAGAGTTCTCGAGAATTTGCCTTCCTTGTTGGACATTCATCTAAACAATTTATTAATTGAGGCGCCACGGTGTTCTGGGATGAGAAGAGAGCCGTTTTCCATTTTTGCTACATATAAATGACTCCCCTTTTAGAAGAAATAGGAGGCTTCGCTGGGCTCCCATAGGATAGAGATGGTTTGTTGGTACCGGAAAACCGCACTTCTCGAGATTTCTTAAAAATGACGGGTTTCAAAAAAAATGATGAGTTAGTATGTCTAAAGAAATCTTACATACCATTCAGTTTCCTTTGAGCGTTATGGGAACAACAAGTCATATCGCCTTTATCATGATGAGTTTGCCATCACTTCTTTGGGTTGGACTAACCGCCGGGTTTTCTTATTCATTGTTTGTTTTCTAGGATGCTGGTATTTCCAATACAGGGCAAAAGTATCCACACTTGCCTAGCTATGGTCACTAAGAACCTAATGGAGGGGAATCACTATTAACTCAACAGAGAGGTTGGAATGTCTGGAGCATGATTTGATGGAACTTGAGGGAAAGGTGACGAAAAGTATCTCGGACTGTAAAAATGCAGAGGGGAACGAAGGAGGGCATCTAGCAAGGGCATATCTGCTGTTGGACATGCGCGACCTGGGAAATCTGGTTGATGGGGCAAAGAAGGCCAAGATTGGAGAAGGTCCCTATAGGATCAATTAGATTAGGAATGATGTTTTACTTGTTTTCTAGATTCGCTTTAGATTTCGATTGTAATAAGGAAAATGCCATTAGTGACTCTTTATAATTTTTGTCGTTTTAGTAGAGATTTGGTCTATTTATCATATTAATGAAATGACGCAGTTATTGGCATTGAGTTTTCTCCAAATCTATATGTCGCTAGGCCTACCTCGGGCACAATGAGGCCCCCAAATTAGGACACATATTTATAATTCCGTAATACGTGTTTAAATACCGCAAATATCCTTTTGATACTCCTTACTGACTTGTTTACATTTTGTTTTTCTTCTTTTCTTTGTTTATTCCCATCCCCTAAGGTTGGCTCGTGCATACTGGCATCATCGACATATCATAGCAGATCTAGAGGTCCTCCTCCTCCTCCTCCAAGTGATCCTAAGAACAAACGAAAAACTAAGATGGACAATATGAGTGGTATTAGGAAAGACAACGCTACACATGCAGAGAATGTTGAAACTTCGAATTGTCGGAGTACTCTGGTACAAAATGATTTGGCTTTACAGTTAGAACAGAAGATATTGGAGTTACAAGGGAAACTTGAGTAGGTCTGGTACTTGGCAAACCTTTCCCTTACCTTGAATGTTCAGCGACATACCCCAACAAAACGCCCAAAACCCAACACCTCCTCAAAACACGCAAAACCAACGCCCACAAAATCCTCCCGCACCTCATCAATATGCCATGCCTCCCCAAAATCCTAATCCTCCACCAGTGCCATCCCCTCAACAGCATCACCATTATTCGACCCAGTATCCAAAAACTACCACCTACCACACCCCTCAAAATGCACCACAACCTACCCCTGATCCCGAAAACTCAACCATTGACCACCACTACGCCCAAATTCCTAGAGTTCACCAAAGTAACCCTATATACATGGAAACCTTACTCCACGCTTCACAACAAACCCTGTATACATCAGAATCCTCCGAGAAAGACCTGCTCATCAAGAATATGGCGGAGGAACTTAAGAAGCTTACTGGTTGAGTCCAAGGTATTGAAGGAGGTAAAGACATTGAAGGTTTGAACTATGAGGATTTGTGTATACAGCCGGACGTAGAACTGCCAAAGGGGTACAAACCTCCTAAGTTCGAAATGTTCGATGGGACAGGTGATCCGAAGGTACATTTGAGGACATATTACGATAAGCTCGTAGGGGTTAGTAAAGATGAAAGAATCCGCATGAAGTTGTTTATGATTAGCTTCACTGGAGATGGCTATCCTGGTATATCAGTCAAAATCCAAAGAAATCGGTTAACTGGGTAAGCATGGCGTCAGAATATATTGATCGGTTTAGGTTCAATACATAGAATGCACCAGACGTCTTCTATATCCAGAATCTTAAGAAGAAACTGATAGAAACTTTCTGCGAATATGCTACTCGGTGGAGATCAGAAGCTGCGAAAGTAAGGCCAGCACTGGAAGAAGAGCAAATGAACAAGTCCTTTGTTCGAGATCATGATCTGCAGTATTACGAGAGGTTGATGGTTATTGAAAACCATAAATTTTCTGACATCATCAAATTGGGAGAAAGAATAGAATGGGGAATTATAACAAATTGTAAGGCACTCCAGGCTACGAACAAAGCCTTGCAGTCGGGTATCATATCTAAAAAAAAGGAAGTAGGGGCAATAGTGGTAGTCCAAGGACTGAAGTCTCCTATCACATACCAAACGCCTCCATCCACATATTAGTATTCACCTCCCAGATATCAAAAAACCATCACCGCTTACCATACTTACAACACTCAGCCACCATACTACCACTCACCACCAGCCCGCCAAAATTACCAAACTCCCAGGCCAAATTTCGACCGCAGACCGCCAAGACAATACACTCCTATTGCTGAACCCATCGACCAGTTGTATGAGAGAATGAAAGCTACCGGTTATTTCACTCATATTCCCGCTGTTGCCATGGAAAACTTCTCTCAGCGGGTCAATCCAAACAAGACATGTACCTACCATTGAGGCATGAAGGGTCACACTATTGATGAATGTCGCACTCTGAAGGAAAAGATCCAGACACTAATTTACACCAAGGTTATACAAGCAAAAGAGGCTGCACCTAATGTCCGCAACAATCCTCTCCCGGATCACAGGGGCAAGGGGGTAAATGTGATAGAAACTGATGAAGAATAGGATCTAGAAGGGTCAATCGGGCTCATTTGGGAAGGGGATGATCTCAAAATGCCTCCAGCCACTCTCACACCTATTATGCTACAAATACAGTCACCGATTGAGGTTGAGGTAGTCGCACCAACTCTGTTCGAGGTTAAAGTAACAACGCCCTCAGCCGCGCCAGCTCCGTTCGAAGTAGAAATGATTATACCATTCACTGAAAGTAAAACCTACATCGTCCTTTAAGCCCAATGATGTACCCTAGTACTATGCTGCAGAAGCGAGAAGAGAAGGAAGGGGGAAAATGGAAGAAACCGGCACAATACAAGGTATGACAAGAACTAGTAGGGTTTACATGCCCGCGAATTTGGGAGGAACAACCAAAGAAGCCGCTTCTAAGAAGCCTATCATTGAAACTGGCCTGGATGATATTTGGAGAAAGGTTCAAGCACGAGAGTATTTTGTGGTTGATCATCTGAACAAAACCCCGGGTCAGATATCCATTCTATCACTACTGCAGAATTCTGAAGCACATAGGAATGCGTTGATAAAAGTATTGAACGAGGCTTATGTACCTAACAACATTACTCGTGGAGAGATGTCCAATATGGTAGGACAAGTCTTGGAAAGTCATAAGATCACTTTCCATGAAGATGATTTTCCACCGAAAGGATTAAGCCACAACAGGGCACTGCGAAAACAAATTTATTGCCAGGGTCCTGATAGACGGAGGATCAAGTCTCAACATCTCTCCATTGACTACCTTGAAGAGATTGGATAATGGTTTGCATGAAATACGAGCAGGAATTATGAACGTGAAAGCATTCGATGGGTCTCAAAGGGCCAAGATTGGGAAACCTACCTTTGTTTGTTGATGGGCCCGACTTGGTTTGTGTTGAATTTCAAATGCTAGATATATCTGCCTCATATAATTTACTGTTGGGACGACCTTGGATACACGCTGCTGGGGCTGTAGCTTCTACTCTGCATCAGGCTGTGAAGTTCAAATAGAACCATCAGGAAGTGATCATTCATGGAGACGGGAGTAATCCTATTTATACCAAGTAGACTGTTCCGGTTGTGGAGAATAGAAAGAATTTGGGTGGAGAGACTAACCATCGCATTGAGCGTGTTAACGCGGTCGAGAAGGATAAATGGTGGAGTAGAAAAATAGAGAGCATATTGGCATGGGCACGATATGAACCTGGTAAAGGGCTCGGAAAGAATCTCCAAGGTATTGCCATACCAATACAACTAAAGTGTCACGATACTACCTTTGGACTTGGGTATCAGTACACCTGGAACAAGTATCAGAATTGGTCACCACCATGGCGTGGTCCTTATTACCCTCTTGAGCAGCCGATACCACATTTGAACCAATCCTTCGATCAGGCCGATATGATGTGGGGATCTGAAGAAGATGAAATTCTAGCTGGTTTAAGTAATCCGTTCTTGGAAGATGAAGATATGGACTGCATCGTAATAGTTGAGGAGGAGGAGGAGGAAGGCCTCATCATCCAGACAGTGGAGAAGGGAGCTGTACTCAGGAACTGGACCGCCACACCATCACGGGCCCACCGATTTCCGGGGTAGCCTGACTGTTAGCTTCATTTATCTTGAAAACAATTTTTTATGGGAATTTTAAAGACATTTTTAGTGTTTTGTTATTTTGCTTTGAAACAATCATTTGAGTCGTTAAAATCACTTTTTTTGACATTTTGATACATATCAATGGTTTGTTATTTTATTATTATCCTTTATAATTTTCTCTCTACAACATTATTAATACTTGTCCTGATGAACCAACAACTGTGAACTGTAATGAGATAATGCAACATAGGGATAGTGACCCAGAGGAAATAAAAGAAGAAAATATAATACCTGAGGAAATTGTCAGAGAAATAGAAAATTTTGAGGACAAGCCTAAGTCCAATCTGGATGCAACCGATATAGTTAATCTGGGAGACTCCAAAACAATCAGAGAAACTCTCATAAGCATTCACATGTCACCGTTAGAGAAAGAAGAGTATACCTGTTTCCTGAAAGAGTGTGAAGATATTTTCGCATGGTCTTATGATGATATGACTGATTTCAGCACATCTGTAGTGGCTCATAAACTACCTACCAATTTGATGTTTCCGTCTATAAAGCAGAAGCTCTGAAAGTTCAAGACGGATATGTGTCTGAAAATCAAAGAAGAGGTCTCCAAGCAGATCAAACCTAAGGCTCTCAGAGTGGTTGAATATCCTACCTGGTTGGCTAACTTCGTGCCAATTATGAAGAAGGATGGGAAAGTCAGAGTATGTGTTGATTATCGAGACTTAAACAGAGCAAGTCCTAAAGATGATTTCCCATTACCCAATATACACATACTGATCGACAATTGTGCCAAGCATGAGCTCCAATCTTTGTGGATTGCTTCGCGGGATATCATCAGATCTGGATGGATGAATAAGATGCCGAAAGGACAACTTTTATTACACCATGGGGAGTGTATTTTTATAAAATGATGTCTTTGGTCTGAAGAATGCTGGGGTCACTTATATGAGAGCCATGAAAAGCATTTTCCACAACATGATACAGAAGGAGATAAAGGTATATGTGGACAAAGTCATCATCAAATCCAAGAAGGGTACAAATCACATAGCAGACTTGAGAAATTTATTTGATTGGCAAGGTCTTATCTGAAGCTAAATCCCGCAAAATGTGCCTTCGGGGTCCCTGCTGGAAAATTGTTAGGATTCATCGTCAGCCGCCGAGGAATTGAGCTGGATCCATCAAAAGTCAAGGCTATCCAGGATTTTCCACCGCCAAAGAACAAGAAAGACGTGATAAGTTTTTTGGGACGTCTCAATTACATCAGCTTCTTAATAGCATAATCAACCGTGATATGTGAGCCAACTTTCATAATGTTAAAGAAGGATGCTGCAACAAGTTAGACTGAAGACTGCCAGAAAGCTTTTGACAAAATCAAGGAATATTTTTCCACACCACCAATCCTGGTCCCGTCGCAACCTGGTAGACCTCTGCTACTCTATCTGTCCGTACTAGATAGAGATTTTAGTTGTGTCTTGGGAAAACACGACGAGACGGGGAGCAAAGAGCCGGCCATATACGATCTGAGTAGGAAGTTCACACCCTACGAAGCATGATATTCTTTGCTGGAACGCCCCTGCTGTGCTATGACATGTATAACTAAGAAATTGAGGCACTAATTATGTGCCTATACCACATATCTCATATCAAGAATGGATCCTTTGAAGTACATTTTCTAGAAACCCATGCCTACAGGGAAATCTGGCAAAATGGCAGATATTGTTGAGTGAATTTGACATCGTCCATGTGACTTAGAAGGCGGTTAAGGGACAAGAATTAGCAGACCATCTAGCAGAAAATTCTGTAGGAGAGAATACGAACCACTAAAAATGTATTTTCCCGATGAAGAAGTATCATTTGTAGGGGAAGATATCGCTAAAACCTACGATGGTTGGAGAATGTTTTTCGATGGGGCTGCAAATGTCAAAGGACTGGGTATTGGAGCTATTTTGGTATCAGAGACAAGTCAGAATTATTTGGTATCCGCAAAACTCAGATTTTTGTGCAGCAACAATATGGCGGAATATGAGGCTTACATCCCGGGGCTCAATTTTGTCATTGACATAAGTATCCAGGAATTGCTGGTAATTGGTGATTCAGACCTCCTGGTACATCAAGTCCTAAGAGAATGGGCTACAAAGAATACCAAACTATTACCATACATATATCATGTGCAAGAGTTGATGAAGAGGTTCACAAAGATAAAGTTCAGTCATGTCCCGAGAATCCTGAATGAGCTCGCAAACGCATTGGCCACTTTGTCATCCATGATACAACACCCGGACAAGAATTTCATCGACCCTATTCTAGTATGGATCCATAATTAGGCAGCTTATTGTGCTCATTTTAAAGAAGAAACAGATGTGAATCCGTGGTTCCATGACATAAAAGAATACTTGGCAAAAGGAGAGTACCTGGAGCATGCAAATCATACTCAGAAACGCACGCTCCGAAGACTGTCCAACCATTTCTTCCAAAGTGGAGAAATTTTGTATAGAAGGACACCGGACCTAGGATTATTAAGGTGTGTTGACGCCAAGGAAGCTTCCAAATTTCTCGAAGAGATACATGCCAGAACTTGCGGACCACACATGAACGATTTTATTTTACCAAGAAGATACTGAGAGCCGGATATTTTTGGATGACTATGGAAATAGACTACATTAAGTATGTCCATAAATGTCATCAGTTCCAAATACATGCATATATGATACGTGTAAGGCCCCAAAAAACTTTGCTAGGCAATATAGGATGCGGGGTGCCAAGTAGACGAATTGAAATATTTTATGTGCTTTAAATATGAGGTAAATGAATTGGATGTGGTGAATAAGTGTATGAGTCATATAATAAGTGATTCGAGGTCCAAGGGGAAGCCGAAGGCTAAGCCAAATGGAAAAATTTCATAATAGGCTAAAATTCCAAAGGTATTTGCACTAGTCCACACTTTGAACGAGAATATATATATATAAAAAAGGTATTATGTGATTAAAAACCTATAAGATGAAAGGTCTTTGAGTCTAGTTTCCATCGCTTCAAACCGTTCATCATTTGGAGATTCCTACGCAAAATTACGATCAAATTACTAAAGGCTGGAAAAATGCAATCCTGTGTCAAATCTGCGATCGCATTTCTGGTCGCAATGTTGACTCTGCGATCGCAGATTAGGCCAGTGTAGCCCAGTTTTGGGCACCTATTTTGCGATGCATTCTGCAGCTAACATTCTTGTTTTGTGGTCCATTCTGCGATCGCAGACCCTGTTCGGGAGACTTATTTTTCCTATTTTTATAACCCGACCCCATTTTCATAAATAGGTTTAGGGGCTTCATTTGGGGTCATTTTCTACTGATTTTAGAGAGAGATGAGATCATATAGAGAGAGAAATAAGGGGCATAACTTCATAATCATCCAAATCTTGGTCAAGTCTTCAAGAATCAAGGAAGATAACCATAGATTGTCCTCCATCCGGGTAACTCCTACTTCAAAAATTTCATGCAAGAGGTTAAGGGTTCAAATATATGGTGGGGTTAGAAATAGGCCATGCATGTGGGACTAAGTTGTAGTATGTGATGTTAAAGAACTAATTTGGGTAGTTCATGTTAAAATTGACTGAGGGAAGAAAGAAGGAATTACTATTTCTAAACCTTGTAGTCTACTTCACATGTTAGGTGTTTGATAAAATTCCTAAGAGAGTTACACCATGGGTAATCTTCCTAATTATTAATCGATTTCCGCTATCTCCTTATAGATTTTTGTGGCTAAAGGTGTTTGTGTATTGTATAAACTTAAGGAAAAGCTCTTTGAGGTATGTATGACTAACTTTAATCTTCGTAGAGTCACCTTGTGGGTGTCCAAACATTCAGTATGATTTTCTTGCTGAGTATATGTGAATTGATTACCCGATTTTGTTGAGGTGTGATATTGCATTCTCTGATGTGTCTTAGTCGATTATCGTGATAATTGAGATTGTGAAAGGTGACTTCTATATGATTACTTTAACATGTGTAAGGTTCGTTAAATGCTTGAGTATGTTAGTATGAAAGAATGATGACAAACCCAAATGTGTAAATGTATCTAAGTGATAAGGGCTATGTAACAAGTGATGAAGGGGAATTGTGAATTGATCTAATTGAACTAAATGACCATGGAAATATCGTATAGGACTCTTTGTCGGCAAGGTTTATTGTGGCTTACCTTCATATGGATTATTGGTGCCGGAACAATCGCTACGTGTTAATTGTCTGAGTATGTGTAAATTGGGTGTTCTATATATGTTGAGGCATGATGCCCTACTCTTTGACTGTCTAGCTGAAATTCATGTATTTTGCTATTTGGGATTGTGAAAAGGTGATTTACTTGTGAATGTTTTACCATGTGTAAGGTTGGTTAAGTACCCTAATATGCCGGTATGAAAGATTGGTAACAAACCCAAGTATGTGAATATGACTAAGTGCTAAGAGCTGTGAAATGATATGATAAACATGAATTATTGTTGATTTAATCGTACTACACTGATTGTGGCAATGCCTTATTTGACTTGTTGTTTTGGGGCAAGATCTGTTGTGATTTGAAATCGTATGGGTGGTTGGTTGTACTGAGATTGTGTCCTTATGATGAAATTCCCTGTGATTGAATTGTGAATTGTAAATGTTGATAGGAAATGTGATTTTCTGGTGGGATCGAGTTGCACGCCGCAACACGAAGAAATAAGGGTGGATGAGGTAATAAGGGTGGCCGAGGTAATACGGATGGAATGTGATTGTCTGGTGGGATCGGGTTGCACGCCGCAATACGAAGAAATAAGGATGGGTGAGGTAATAAAGGTGGCCGAGGTAATTAGGGTGGCCGAGATAATAAGGATGGAATGTGATCACGTTGAAATGAAGAATCTATGAAATTCTTGAATATGGTGTTGTTGGAAAGGAAAAGGGGAATCTGTGGAACTATTGATTTTGATTGTTTCTGTTTCTATGCAATGCTTGCTTATTCTATTACTGTCTCTTATCTGTGCATCATTGATCTTACTTAGAGTAAAGTTTGTTCATACACACTAGTACTATTCCACAGTACTAACGTCCCTTTTGCCGGGGCGCTACATTTCTTATATGAATGTAGGTGGTTCTACAGCAGGTAATTCAGTTCACTGGCAATAGTGCCTCCTCTCCACTCTGCAGTTGAATTGGTGAGCCCCACTTCCTCCTGGGGCCTTGTTTCCAGCAAGTATTGTATGAAATCCTATCACTCATAGAGGCTCCATAAACATAACGTGGGTATCGTACATATGTATTTTGGGTAGTGACAATCGTGGTCCACGTGGTAGAAGTATGTGTATTGTATGTATCTTGCAAGTATTTAGTATCATATGTTGTTAATGATAATTGATAGAAATGAATTTAACTTGGAATTTTATGTTAAGTATCAAATTGCTAATTCACATGAATAAGGTATATTGAAATCACAGGGTAATATGTGGGTTTGGTGAGGCAAATCCAGGTTCCTTGACTGAGGCCACCCGGTTGAGCGCCGGTCGGGTCCCTCGATTTTGGGGCGTGACAAACATGGTATCAGAGCCTAAGGTTTTAAAAGTGTCCTAGGATGTCTCGGAGCCGTGTCTAGTAGAGCCTTTCTTATCGGCGTGTTGTCCACCTCATCTATAATTAGGGGGCTACATGGACATTTAGGAACTTCACCCTTCTTTGATGCTCCAATCGTGCGATAAATCTCAAGTTAGGGAGTTAGCTTTCTCTCCAAACCGTACTCTCAAAATGAGTAACCATGATACCACAATCCGCGTGTTTGAAGCCATGAAGAGGGAATGATCCCACTATTGTGTCCGAAGGGACTGCCCATGTCACACCCCAAAATGGAGGGACGAGATCGGCGCCTAACCGAATGAACCCGGTCAAGCGAACCTGATATGCCTTTCCTATCCCACGCATTACCCCGTGATTTCAATATACATTATTAATGTGAAATACTTTAACATTTATAACTTAGCATAAACTTACAACTTGAATCCATTTCCACTTTTTATCATTTCCAACACAGGATACCGAATGCTTACAAAATACATACAACATTTACCAACGTGGATCACGATTTCGAACCATACCACTACTTACCCAAAATACATATGTACACTACCCATATTGTGTCTATGGAGCCTCTACGAATACAAAAGATTTATATAATACATGTCGGCAACAAAGCCACGGCTATACCTTACATTACACAATAAACTCAAAATAAGGTGACATGAGTCACACGTGGCCCCGGGAGGAAGTGGGGCTCACCAGAGCAACTGACGGAAAGGAGAGGAGGCACAACTGACGGTGGCCTGAATTACCTGCTGCAGAACCACCTACATTCATATAAGAAAATGTAGTGCCCCCGGCAAAAAGGACGTTAGTACTGTGGAATAGTACTAGTATGTATGAACAAACTTTATCCCAAGTACAATCAAACAATACACAGATAAGAGACAGTAATAGAACCAATCAATCAATGCGCGTGGAAAGAAGCAACCAACGTCAACAAGTTTCACAATATCTCATTTTCCCCTTTCAACATCACCATATTCAAGAGTTTCCCCGATTTTCATTTCAGTAGTGATAATGATCACATTCTATCCTTATTGCCTCGGCCACCCTTATTACCTCGGCCACCCTTATTATCTCACACCATCAAGTTTTATAGATTTTCATTTCAATAGTGATAATGATCACATTCCATCCTTATTACCTCGGCCACCCTTATTTCCTCGGCCACCCTTATTATCTCACACCATCAAGTTTTATAGATTTTCATTTCAATAGTGATAATGATCACATTCCATCCTTATTACCTCGGCCACCCTTATTTCCTCGGCCACCCTTATTATCTCACACCATCAAGTTTTATAGATTTTCATTTCAATAGTGATAATGATCACATTCCATCCTTATTACCTCGGCCACCCTTATTTCCTCACACCTCATTATCCTTATTAGTTCGTGTTGCGGCACGCAACCCGATCCCACCCGACAATCATATTTCGTAATAACAACCACAAACAATCAAATCACAAGAATTATTGAACACAAGTTCATATCAACAATTCTCTATTTGAGCTCAAGGCATAATGACTCTCACCAAGCAGTAATTCATGTACACGGTGTTTCCATAATCGTTCAACTCATTTATATCATTTCACAATACCCTTTTTCATTACTTATCACGCACGGTTTTTTTAGCGATCATATACATTCCCACACTTGGGCACATTAACATTATTTCATTCATTAACACATACTTTCACATCGATACCCTCGAGCATTTACGAGCTTTGTACATAATAAGATAGGCACATCAAAATACTTTTCATAATATCATATAACACGGGAGTATGACAATCAACTAGGACAACTACAGAATAGAATCTTACGTCTCAACACATTTGAACAATCACTTCACATATTTTCAAACAAGGTACACATACCGTATACTCGGACCCAACATGAGGATTCTACAAAGGTTAAAGTTAGCCATACATACCTGGGGTCGAAATTCCCTTTTAACTTTTTCTCACAAACCGTCAATCTAGTTCACAATTACACATATTCAACTCAGAATTGGAAATCATGCATACAATTTGAACTCTTTTAAGCATTTTATCGAATGCTATGTGACCCCATTAGATTACCACCCCTTCTTTGTGAACTTTACCTCAGCCCACTTCCTCTTACTAGATTATGGACATTAATGATCATGCATGCAAGGTACCAACTTATATTTTCAAGAAACAATTCATGAGAGTCCTTTTTTGTTTAAAACCTGAAAACTAATGGAAAGGAGTTGGGGATTCTTACCTGTTAGAATGAAGAAGAAGATTATTACTCGAAATTTCCAGGCCTGAGTGACTTTGAAAATCCAATTGATAGAAATGAAGCTTTCCCTCTCAAGAACCCTCTCTCCCCTCTCTCTAATTTTGTTCAGAAAATTATTAAAAATGAAGGGGGGGGGGTGTTTTAATGAACTAGGGTCGGGTTTTAAAAATTAGAAAAATAGGGCCTGACACAAGAATGCGGTCAGGAATGCGATCACATTCCTGACATGTGGTCCGCAAATCGACCGCAGAATAGCCCTCAAGATGGGCCAAAATTGAAAACAATATGCCCAGATATGCGACCATTATGAGGTCCGCATACATGTTACACGATCACATAGTGCGTCGCATAACCTCCCTAAAAAAAATCAATGGCAACAATGCGAGAACTATGCGGTCCGCAGGATCGAAATACGATCGCATATTGGACCGCATAGTTGTCCTCAAATGGGGCAATGATCTGCCCTGGTATGTGACCATTATGCGGTCCGCATACACGTTATGCGATCGCATAGTGCGTCGCATAACACCTACTTTCTGGAAAATTTTATTCTTTAAGTCTCGGGGTACTTTTTACTCAATTTAGGTCCGTTTCAAAAATTTCCATAATAAAAATAACTCGGGAACTCATTCGGGCATTATTTTAAACAAGAAAATTTTACGGGTCTTTACATCCTCCCCCTTTAAAAATCATTCGTCCTCGAATGAGGATTTTGGAAATCAATTAGTTTTGAAAGCATGATATGAAACTTCCAGATTTTCACTAACTCCAATATTTTAGAAAACTTTTGCTAGAGTTCCCTTTGTAATTAGACCTATCTACCTGCCAGAGAGCCCCTGAAACACATTTCCAAGCACTATTACACAGTTTTAATCACCTAATAACTCACATACAACGTTGTTACCTTAACAATTTGCAAATATTCAATCATTTTGTCAACTACACATAGCTCTTTCCTCTTATACCACAAATTTGCACATGATTCACATTGTTGCACACGACCTGGTCATTTTAATGAGTCCCATACAACCTAATCACCTCAATACACCATATTCATTTTAATTAATTATTACCAACCTACCCTACTATTAATCACTTGCCTAACACATAAGTTCCACAAAACATTCATTTACCTCAAGGTTGCACACTACCCAAATAGTAACGGCGGGTTCAGTTTAGGCACACATTGGGAAATTGCAACAATAAGGAAATTAGGGGAAGATGGGGTGCTTTTGCACAAAACTGAACATAAAATATAATTTTCTCACAGATGACAGTTCTAACGAACACTACTAGACTTATTCAAACAAATGGGGATATTTTTCTTTCATCTCATTTTCCGTTTCCTACGTGGCTTCCTCAACGTGCTGACTTCGCCACAATACTTTAACTAAAGCAACTTCTTTGTTCCCCAATCTACGGACTTGTCTATCAAGAATAGCAACCGGAACCTCTTCATATGATAATTCTTCATTAACCTCAATAGTCTCAACTGGCACGGTGGTTGATGGATCTCCAACCACTTTCTTCAACGTAGACACGTGGAACACCGAGTGCACTAATGACAATTCAGGGGGTAATTCCAACCTATAAGCCACTTGTCCTATCCTTTGAGCACTCCGATATGGCCCAACATGCCTTGGGCTCAATTTCCCTTTTTTCTCAAACCGCATCACTCCCTTCATGGGAGATACCTTCAAGAACACCCAATCATGTACTTGGAATTCCAATTATCTTCGACGAATGTCCGCATAGGATTTTTGACGGCTCTGAGCGGTTTTCATCCTTTCTTGAATGACTCTGACATTTTCCAACACTTGGTGCACAAGATATGGCCCTAACAATTCTGCTTCACCAACCTCGAACCACCCAATCAGAGATCTACACCTTCTTCCGTACAATGCCTCGAATTGGGCCATCTAAATACTAGCGTGAAAGCTATTATTGTAAGAAAATTTGATAAGAGGTAAATGATCATCCCAACTACCCTTGAAGTCCAACACACAAGCCCGTAACATATCTTCAAGCATCTGAATAGTCCACTCTTCCTGACCATCAATATGCGGATGGAAAGCCGTGTTGAGATTTACTTGAATACCCAAACCTTGCTGAAATTTCCTCCAAAAATTAGCCGTGAACTGGGCTCCTCGATCTAAGATAATAGAAACTGGAGTACCATGAAGCCTGACTATTTACTTGATATACAACTGAGCGTATTGTTATGAAGTATCGGTGGACTTGACTTGCAAGATGGGCTGATTTCGTGAGTCGATCCACTATCACCCAAATCGAGTCGAACTTGTGCGGAGTGCGAGGTAACCCTACCACTAAATCCATGTTGATCATTTCCCATTTCCACATTGGAATTTCGATAAGCTGAGTTAACCCACCAGGCCTCTGATGCTCGCCCTTCACCTGTTGACAATTCGGACATTTATATACAAAGTATGCCAACCTCTCTTCATACCGCTCCACCAATAAACTTCCCGAAGATCTTGATACATTTTCGTAAACCTGGGTGCACTGAATACCTGGAACTGTGAGCTTCTGCCATCACCCTCTCCCGAAGATTATCCACATCAGGGACACATAGCCTTCCCTGGCACCGTAAAACACCATCATCGCTACCGAGTGAAAATTCTGAAATCTTGCTATTCGAAAAATGCCTCCTTCAACTGCGCCAATGCTGGATCCATATACTGCTTTTCCTTGACTTCCGCTACAAGTGATGATTCTGCCCCATTACGCACCATGATTTTCTCCTCGTCTGAGGTCGAGAGAAAGACCCCCAGACTAGCCAATTGACAAACCTCCTGAGCTATAAGCCTCTGATCCACTTTCAAATGAGCCAAACTACCCATAGACTTCCGACTGAGAGCGTCGGCCACCACATTCGCCTTCCCTGGATGGTACAAAATGCTCATATCATAATCCTTAAACAATTCTAACCATCGTCGCTGCCTTAAATTTAACTCCTTCAGCTTGAACAAATATTGGAGACTCCTGCGGTCTGAGAACATGTCCACATGGACCCCATACAAATAATGCCGCCAGATTTTTAATGCAAACACAACTGCCGCGAGTTCTTAATCATGTGTCGGATAATTCTTCCCGTGATTCTTGAGTTGCTTGGAAGCATAGGTTATAACCTTCCCGTGTTGCATCAACACACATCCCAAACCAACACTTGAAGCATCGCAATAAACCATAAATCCCTCTGTGCCTTCTAGCAAAGTTAACACCGGTGCCGAAGTCAATCTTGATTTCAACTCCTGAAAGCTCTTCTCACAAGCGTCGGGCCATTGGAACTTAGTTGCTTTCTGCGTCAATTTAGTCAATAGGTAGGCGAGGGTAGAGAATCCCTCCACAAACCTCCGATAATACCCAGCTAGACCCAAGAAACTACGAATCTCTGTCGGGGTCGTGAGTCTAGGCAAATCCTTCACCGTTGTGATCTTTTGGGGATCAACCTTAATCCCTTCTCTGGAAACAACATGACCCAAAAATGCGACTGACTCCAACCAAAATTCTCATTTTGAAAACTTGGCATACAATTGGTGCTGATGAAGTGTCTGCAGAACTGCCCTGAGGTCATTAGCATGATCCTCCCGACTCCGCGAGTAGACAAGGATGTCATCAATAAAAACAATCATGAAGGAGTCAATAAACGGTTTGAAAACCCGATTCATAAGATCCATGAAAGCCGCTGGAGCATTGGTCAGTCCAAAAGACATTACCAAAAATTCAAAATTGCCATAACGAGTTCTGAAGGCGGTCTTAGGAATATCCTGCTCCCTAATCTTCAACTGGTGATACCCCCACCGTAAATCAATTTTGGAGAAAAACCTCGCACCCTGCAATTGGTCGAACAAATCATCTATCTGAGGCAATGGATACATGTTTTTTATAGTGACTTTGTTGAGCTGCCAATAATCAATTCACATCCGAAGCGACCCATCCTTTTTCCTGACGAAATGAACCGGAGCGCTCCACGGCGACACACTCAGCCGAATGAACCCACTCACTAATAAGTCTTTCAACTGCTCTTTTAACTCCCTCAACTCTGCTGACGCCATTCTGTATGGTGGAATAGATATTGGTTGCGTATCTGGAAATACATCAATCCCGAAATCGATCTCTCTATCTGGTGAAATCCCTGGAAGCTTGTCCGGAAATACTTCAAAAAACTCATTCACGACTGGGACGAACTCGGGGGCAGACACTTCTGAAGTGGTGTCTGCAACCCGGACCAAATGATAAACACACCTCTTTTTAATCATCTTGAGGCCTTAAGGTAGGAAATGAACCTACCCTTTGGCACCACAACATTCCCTTTCCACTCAATAACTGACTTATTAGGAAGCTCTAGTCTCATAATTCTTGTTCGGCAGTCGAGCTTAGAAAAGCACGAGTAAAGCCAATCCTTTCCCATGATAACATCAAAATCTACCATCCCAAGTTCGATAATATCGGCCGTGGTATCTCGATCACACACCGTGACAACACAATTCCTATAGACTCGTGCGGCTGTAATGGAATCACCAACAGGAGTCGACAGAGAGAACGACTCGTGAAGCTGTTCAGGTTCTATCACAAAACTTGAAGCAATAAATGGGGTGACATAAGACAAGGAGGAGCCCGGATCACTAAGAGCATAACAATCAAGGGCTTGAACAGTCAGAATACCTATAACAACATCTGGAGAAGCCTCCGCACTCTGGCGACCACTCAAAGCATAGAAGCGACTGGGTCCACCTCTACCTCGTACACCACCCCTAACTGCATCACGCCGTGCTGGAGCTGGAGGACGCACTGAAGATGCGGCGATTGAAGAACTGGACGGCTGAGGAAAACCACTACCCATGCCCTGACTGGGCGCACGGTATTTCCGCTGAATATGACCTATCTCCCCAAACCCGAAGCACACTGGGATATCAAGATAACAATGCTCGGTATGGAACCTCCCACACTTAGGTCACAGAGCCCTCCTCTGCTGTTGGAACCTCCTTACTGGACGACCGGACTAATGGGGCCTCCTACTATGGGATCTTGGTCCCCAGCGACTGCTCTGCTGATAATGGTGCACTGATGGCGGTGCACTGGATGAGGACTGAGCATAAGACTGGGATGGCCCTGATGGTCCTCTCCCATGAACTGGTCTCCCTCCTCCAACTGAACTCCCCGAGTAGCCCGCTGACCGGGTCCTATTAATACTCTCCCACTCCGACCTTATCTTCAATTTTATAGCCTCTGTGGCCTTGGTGAATCCCACTATCTTACCATAATTCATGTCCGAGTGCAAGCCAGCTGTAGCAGCTTCATTCACAACCAAGGGACTGAGGCCCTGAACAAACCGTAGAACTCTGGCATCCATAGTCGATACTAACTGAGGAGCGTACTTGGACAACCTCACGAACTCTATGTTGTACTCCCAGAAACTCATATTACCCTACTTGAGAACCTCAAACTCCGTAGCACGGGTTGCCATAGCCTCGGCAGGCAAGAAGTGATCCATGAAAGCATCAACGAACTTATCCCATCTCGCCGGAGAACTTCCCTCCCCACGGGAATTCTCCCATATCTCGAACCCGAAGCCTTAATAACCCGAAGTATCTTGCACATCTCATTTAGAAAATCCTGCGGATCGGCCTCTAGATCAATACCTGAGAACTCTGGAGGGGCCAACCGCAGAAACTGATTGACTTTGAAACCGGCGGAATCTCCCTGTTCGCTAGAGGGTGGAGGGGCAACATGAGATCTTTGGGCCTGAGCGGCCACTAACTGGGTCAACATATGAATAGCTCCCCTGAGGTCCCCATCGGAAGTACCGGTACCTGAAGCTGGAATCGAAGAAGGATCAGGAATATCAGCGGGAGGGATTGTAGCACCCTCCGCTGCAGCAGGAACAGGAACACTTTGATCCGGAATAGAAGGGCCAGGTGGATTCAAGGTCGGGGATTCACTCTCGCCCACACCATCGGGTACTGAATTGACAGCCACACTTGGGGTGGCATTGGCCTCTAGGCCGAGTCGAGCTCTCTTCTTTGGTGCCATTACTGAAAATTTTTGGAACAAAGCACGAGTTAGACAAGAATATTTTTACTTTCCACTTCACCGCACGATATAGAATAATAATGAAAAGGGTGTTTCCTAAATGTCCATGTATCCCCCTAATTATAGATGTGGTCGACAACACACCGATAAGAAAGGCTCTACTAGACACGGCTCTGAGACATCCTAGGACACTTTTAAAACCTTAGGCTCTGATACCAAGTTTGTCACGCCCCAAAATCGAGGGACGAGACCGGCGCCTAACCGAATGAACCCAGTCAAGCGAACCTGATTTGCCTTTCCTATCCCACACGTTACCCCGTCATTTCAATATACATTATTCATGTGAAATAGCCATTTATAACTTAGCTTAAACTTACAACTTGAATTCATTTCCACTTTTTATCATTACCAACACATGATACCAAATGCTTACAAAATACATACAACATTTACCAACGTGGATCACAATTTCGATCTGTACCACTACTTAGCAAAATACATATGTACACTACCCATATTGTGTCTATGGAGCCTCTACGAATACAAAAGATTTATATAATACATGTCGACAACAAAGCCCCGGCTATACCTTACATTACACAATAAACTCAAAATAAGGCGACATGAGTCACACGTGGCCCGGAAGGAAGTGAGGCTCACTAGAACAGCTGACGGAAAGAAGAGGAGGCACTACTGGTGGTGGGCTGAATTACCTGTTGCAGAACCACCTACATTCATATAAGAAAATGTAGCGCCCCCGACAAAAGGGACGTTAGTACTGTGGAATAGTACTAGTATGTATGAACAAACTTTATCCCAAGTACAATCAAACAATACACAGATAAGAGACAGTAATAAAGCAAATCAATCAATGCGCGTGGAAAGAAGCAACCAAAGTCAACAAGTTTCACAATCTCTCCTTTTCCCCTTTCAACATCACCATATTCAAGAGTTTCCCCGATTTTCATTTCAATAGTGATAATGATCACATTCCATCCTTATTGCAACGGCCACCCTTATTACCTTGGCCACCCTTATTACCTCGGCCACCCTTATTACCTCACACGATCAAGTTTTATAGATTTTCATTTCAATAGTGATAATGATCACATTCCATCCTTATTACCTCGGTCACCCTTATTACCTCAGCCACCCTTATTACCTCACACCTCATTATACTTATTAGTTCGTGTACACGGTGTTACCATAATCGTTCAACTCATTTACATCATTTCACAATACCCTTTTTCATTACTTACCACGCGCGGTTATTTTTTAGCCATCATATACATTCCCACACTTGGGCACATTAACATTCTTTCATTCATTAACACATACTTTCACATTGATACCCTCAAGAATTTACGAGCTTTGCACATAATAAGATAGGCACATCAAAACACTTTTCATAATCTCTTATAGCACGGGAGTATGACAATCAACTAGGACAACCAGAGAATAGAATCTTACGTCTCAACACATTTGAACAATCACTTCACATATTTTCAAACAAGGTATACATACCGTATACTCGGACCCAACAGGAGGATTCTACAAAGGATAAAATTAGCCATACATACCTGGGGTCGAAATTCACAGTACCGTCAATCTAGTTCATAATTAAACATATTCAATTCAGAATTTGAAATCATGCATACAATTTGAACTCTTTTAAGCATTTTATCGAATGTTATGTGACCCCATTAGATTACCACCCCTTCTTTGTGAACTTTACCCCAACCCATTTTCTCTTACTAGATTATGGACATTAATGATCATGCATGCAAGGTACCAACTTATATTTTTCAAGAATCAATTCATGAGAGTCCCATTTTGTTTTAAACCTGAAAATAACTGGAAAGGGGTTGGGGATTCTTACCTGTTAGAATGAAGAAGAAGATGATAACTCGAAATTTCCAGGTTTGAGTGACTTTGAAAATCCAATTGATAGAGATGAAGCTTTCTCTATTAAGATCCCTCTCTCCCCTCTCTATAATTTTGTTCAGAAAATGGTTAAAAATGAAGGGGAGGGGTGTTTTAATAAACTGGGGTCGACTTTTAAAAATTAGAAAAATAGGGCCCGACACAAGAATGCAGTTAGGAATGCGACATGCGGTCCGCAGAATGGCCCTCAAGATGGGCCAAAATTGAAAACAATCTGCCCAGGTATCCGACCATTATGCAGTCCGCATACATGTTATGCGATCGCATAGTGCGTCGCATAATCTCCCTCCCAAAAAACAAAGGCAACTATGCGACAGCTATGCGATCCGCGGGATCGAAATGCGATCGCTTATTGGACCGCATAGTTGTCCTCAGATTGGACAGTGATCTGCCCAGGTATGCGACCATTATGCGGTCCGCATACACGTTATGCAATCGCATAGTGCATCGCATAATGCCTACTTTCAGGAAAATTTTATTCTTTAAGTCCGGGGGTACGTTTTACTCAATTTAGGGTCGTTTTAAAATTTTCCACAATAAAAATAACTCGGGGACTCATTCGGGCATTATTTTAAACAAGAAAATTTTACGGGTCTTTACAGGCCAAGGGCTTGTTAGGAGAATGTATTGAGTTGTGGAGGGATTGGTAGAACCTATCACTAAGAGGGGAGTGCCCTTGTCCCTATTGATGTCCTTGCACCACCAAACCCTATAGTATATCGATATGGTACCAACGTACTCTTGATTGTATGTGTACATCCATATTGAAGAACTTTCATAGGCATGATCTTAATAAATGTTGAGTCACAGACCATTGCATGCACCTACTCCTTGAACGAGATCCAATATTTCTTGAATTCACTTTACCGCAAAGTTTCTTATATGCAATCTCTTATGAAATCGAGCTCTATAATCATGTCCTTGAATTGAGTTGTAGCTATAGCATTACCATTTCGAACACGCCTTTCTAAACTCTAACAAGGGACTATACCCGAAGAATTTCTCATCGAATGAAGGGATGAATCATTATCGTATTTTCGCACAAAATAAAAAGATATCTTATCTTGACCCTTTTTGGGTTTCTGCTTTGATCTGAATATTGATATAGGTGAAGATCTTTCTTTGTTTCATCATCATCTCTAGTATGGTAGTTCCCTCACTCTATCTTTGTTGAGGCTTTCATTTTGGCCAAGTGGTCGGAATCGGCTAAATTTTTATTTGCTTGGCGAGAATCTCCCTCTTTTCCGATAGGTTATTTTCTGAATTTGGTCTGCTCAATTACTTTTAAACATTATTAAATCTCCATCGAAGCTAGGGTCCGTCGAGCCTCCATGTAGCTGGATCATGCTACTAACTCTTGTTGCTCATCTTATTCTTGAAGGTTGTTCTTCTTTTGGTTATAAGGAAGACGAGCATTTTTGCTCCTCCTTTAGGTTGCATAATACTTGTTTAAGTGTCGTTATATGTTAATTGCTCCATGTTTCTATGGATCCAACTGATTTTGATGTTTGTAGTGGCCCCCTAACCGTGAAGCTATTGAGTTTACTCCTAAAACCTCAAGTTCCTTTTTTGTTAGTTCATCTGACATACCCGGCTTTCCCCTAGTTGATGACCCATTTCTCGGTTCCAATTTTGAGGGATGAAGAAAGAGCATAATTGTTCCCCTGGTATCTAGAAATACAATTTCCTTTAATAATAGTAATCCACCCAAATTCTTCACCAATTCTGCTGAATCTAGAAAATGGGATAGATGTAACAATACCTTTATTTTCTAGTTAACTAGTTTTCGGTCCTCTGATATTACTGAGGTTTCCAATATTCTGCCATAACTAAACAAGGATATGGGATTATAGGTGGCGGGGGCAAGTCAATACACCCTCTTACCTTAACTACGAGTCGGCTTCATTCACTATCGGTTATATTATCCCTTCTCAATCTTATCCCCTTAGAAGCACTATCCTTAAAGGTTGAACTCTAAACCAGAAATAGTAGCTCTAATTTTAAAATACTTCTAGATATATGGTCAATGGATTAATAAATTCCACAAATAACATGGGTTCCCACTTCACTTCAAATTCATCAAGGGTTGATAGCATGCCGCAATTTCTGAATCGTCTATGCATGTGCTAATCAAACAATCCTCTTCCCAGTCGAACTCTCACCTTTTGGTTTTGGGTCAACCAAGAAGCAATACCCCTAGTAACACATTCATATGTCAAGCCTTTCTCTCGGCCAAGTCTTATTGCGTCTTCCAATTTTGTTGGTAATAACTAGTTGTGTAGAAGTGTGTTGTAGTGCTTCGTTGTGAAGTAGAGTGGCTAAACATAATTGGATTTTAAAATTCTGGAGCTATGCATAATGTGACTATATGCGGAGATCTTCTTTCAAAAATATTAGCTTCGCGTAATCCCTTATATTATCACCTTTCCTAGTGGTCACAATGTAAAGGTCACTTCTATAAGCTCTCTCATTTTCTTTTCATTTGTCTTGCATCATGTGTTGTTTTACCTGTAATCTTCAATGCGATATTATCTCAATTTCTCAACTAGTTATCCAACTATATGATCTGATTTAATTAACCTCACTTTATGTACTCTACAAGCGCCCTGAGAGTGGGCAAGTTTCCCCTTTACTACAGACTCCTAATGTCCTCAACTCTGTTTAAGCTTGTTGATTCCAAGTGGTACTCTTAGTTTTGCTGCCTTTAATATCTATTTTCATCTGGTAACTCTCCTTGTGAATCTGATTTTATGCCTTATGGAATCGAGGGTCGAGGTATGTTTCTTTTGTTATGATAAAAAGATACTGCTCGCACTCCTTGTGAGATTTTCTCCTAAACAATCATCTACCTGCTCTACTTGTCGATGTGACTAGGTAACTTGGGTTTCTCTTCTCTGATAAGTGCATCAAGACTTCTCACCCTTTGGTAATTATTCATGTGGTCACTTTGAGGCCTTATTCTACACTAGCTCGTAATGATTGTAAGTACTTTCTCGCCATTGTTGACGATTTTCTAGGGCTACGAGGGCTTGTCTCATGGGTTCCAAAAGTAATAATTTTCCTTAAAAGCTCAAGCTTAAATTGCCATGATTTCGAACCAAAGTGTGTCCCCTTTTCAAAAGTCTTAAATCGGTCAGATTTGATGAGGTTATGTGGCTTTCTAGTCACTCGGCTTCTAGGAGGATTGACAACGTCATTGTCATGTATGGGGAATTTTGCTACCTCTAGCATTCCACCACCTTAGTAAGGATTAGATTGTTCGAATTATGATAATCCCATAAGTAGATGACTTCTTTTCCATCTTCATGCGCTTGTTGCATAGAGTCCTTGTGTCGCTTATTTCTAGGAGTGGAATCAAATTCCACGTATTTCATTTGCGGCCTCAGTCACACCCATGTTGCAAGAGTCTTACCATTTGAGCTCAACTACTTACCTTACACTCAGAGACACAATTGGTGTATCCTACTTGATCAGTTCTTTAAAAATCACAAGTTCACATATATGGTATCCACCTTACCTAAGAATACTCGTTACCACTATGCTTCATTTAACTGATAATTGATGTAGTCACCTGGACTAGACCATGTTAGAATCATTAATAGAAATCCTTGTGTCTCTTAGCATATAACCTCATGAAATACTCTGCTCAGCATATTAATGGATTCCTGAATAATTCCAGCCCAATCTTGAACTCCATTGCTCCTTACTGTATTTGGCCTATTTGGTATTGAAGGTACAAAGGTGTCAAAGTCACCCTGTGACCACATATATTCAGTAGGTAATTTTATGGTCAATTTATTATAGCACATCTTAGAGAAATCGCGAAGGTCACCACGAGTTTAATTTGGGTGCTCGCATAGAGATTTAGAATTCAGGAGGGTGAACCAATTATTCTCAAAATTTCCCCGGTAGATGTTATGTGAATTGATAATGAAGGGTACATAAGCGCATTTCCCATTAGGTAGCACTAGGAGTATGATGTTTCTCATGTATTTGTGTTTTCATATGTCTATGTCTAAGAAGGTAGTTGGAAGATCCTGTGTGTATCATTTTGGTGTAGATTGTTGAAGGTGAAGTTAATGGGTAATTAGCTTATGCGAGGTATCTAGCTATCATCCTTGTTAGATAAGTTTAGAGGTTCGGATTTGCTTCAGTGAAAGAGATATGGCAAATATTGTAAGTCGAAGAGGCCACCTTGAAGGCCGAAAGTGTCGTGGAAGGAAAATATTTTCGCTTGGTTGTATATCAATTAGTTTTGACTTGAAAGGTACCTTATAGGTGTTATGATCTGAAAATGTGTAGTCCATGTTCAGGTGTCATTATGATAATGTAGCTCTTGTGATGCTGAGAATTAGTGTTATGGGTATATACATTGTGATGCTTTGTCGAGTTATTGATGAGTTTTTAGGATGGTTTTGGGTGATTCTCTGACAGGTGGATAGGCCTAGTTACAAAGGAGATGCTGCCGAAATTTCCTAAAATTTTGGGAGCTAGTCAAAATTTAGGATCTTGAGGAAGGATAGAAAAGAGATATGTGATGTTAGGTGTTTGGGTGAGGCTCTACCTCTCATTCGAGGATGAATGATCCTAAGCGAGGGAGAATGTAAGGCCTCGGAAAATTTTTCTAAGCAATATAGGATTCGGGGCCAGGTAGACGAATTGTAATATTTTATGTGCTTTAAATATAAGGTAAATGAATTGGATGTGGTGAATAAGTGTATGAGTCATATAATAAGTGATACAAGGTCCAAGGGGAAGCCTAAGGCTAAGCCAAATGGGAAAATTTCATAATAGGCTAAAATTCCA